>JACDJE010000144.1:1354324-1627946 GCA_016647715.1 Pavo muticus
GGAGGGGGGGGGGGTAAAAAATTGAAACTTACACTTTTGTGCGTCCCACCGGCGTGACGCTGCGCGCTGACGTCACGGGGTGTAGCGTGCCTTGCACGGGCACACGCGGAGCGGCTAAGCCAACCGTCCGCCCCTCCGTGGGCGGAGGGAGCATGCGCGGGATTTTCGCGCTTTCCGACTCCCCGCCCTGCGGCGCTGGCGGCGGGCGCGCGGGAAGCACCGGCGCGAGATTGCTCTTCGGCCGGGCACGTGGTGGCGATGGCGCCGCCAGGGGGCGGGAACGTGCCGCGCTGCCCCGCGCCCGCCGCGCCGCCTCCCCCGGCCGACCCGCTGCGGGGAGGCGCCCCGCGGGAAGCTGAGGGGCGCGGAGTGTGGCGGGGCCGTGCGGCTGGGTGCAGCAGCGACCTGCCGGCGCTTCCCCGTCGCTCTGCTTGAGCGAGTGCAGCGGGCGGTGGTCCGCGCTGAGGTGGTGGCGGAGCTCTGTCAGGCAGCTGCTGCCTGCGCCCCACCAGCCCTATGCAAACGCTCTTGGTAGCACCCAACACGCTTGGCATCTCCAGTCCGTGCCCCCTCCAGTCACCATGTGTCGTTGCAGCAAAAGGAATGGTGTACATCAGCATGCCTTCTTTGGTGTGGTGGCACAGGAGTGGTGTAATCGTTGGTGAAAGCCCTCGAGCGTGCGCTGCTGTAATGGTGAGAGCGGCAGCATGGCCAAAGCCTTGCCATTCAAAAGCCGTGTTACAAAGAGGAGAGAGTGTACAACACTCAGTGCAGTGCCAAGTGTATGGGGCCTGATGTCGTCTCAGTGTGACCAAGGGGTGTGGGAAGGTTCCTCCTGTCTCCAGCACCAGTCACACCTGGGGAAGAGATCACCAATGGAGTCACCATCCCTGGAGGTGTTCAAGAACCGCGTGGATGTGACACTGAGGGATGTGGTCAGTGGGCATGGTGGGGATGGGCTCATGATCAGACTAGATGATCTGAGAGAACTTTTCCAACCTCAGCGATTGATAACAGCGCTCCTCGAGGCGTTTCCTTCACAGTAACCCCTCACTCTGTGTCTGCCCCGTTCACTGCTGTGGGTACCGTGGCCACGCAGTGCCCTGCGCTGACAGCCACCATGGCCCCATGTCCCTGTTCTTCCCTCCTGGTGGGGCATGATGGCGGTGGAGAGCTGAGAAAGAAGATAACAGCAAACGTACAACGTGTGTATAACTTCACAGGAAGAGACTGAGAACCTTCATGCTCAATAAACATTGAGCACCTTAAGGCAGATGCTATAGACACAGTGCGTATTTAAACTGTTTGTATAACCCCAGCTCTCCATTTACATTAATTTTTCTAAGAAAAATTTGCTCCAGTATCCTAACTACCTGCAGTTTCCAGGACTGCATCCTCAACAGCCAATGGGGTGTGTCTGTCCCAGGGCAAAGAAGGGACTGCAAAAAAAGCAAACATCTGCTTTTAGAAAATTGGAATTAAACGACTACAATGAGCTACCAGGGAGTTCCTCTCATGCTTTAAGTTTTACCTCACAGGCCAGCTGTGGTGCCCCATCCCTGGAGGCACTCAAAGCCAGGCTGGATGGGGCCCTGGGCAGCTGAGCTGGTGGGGGGCAGCCCTGCCCACGGCAGGCGTTGGGACTGAGTGGGCTGTGGGGTCCCTTCCAACCCAAACCATGCTGTGATTCTGTGAAAATTCTTAGGCTGAAAACTTGTAGCTTCTCAAGTACAGAGGAAGATGGACAGAATCTTCTCATAAAGGTGAGAAAATAATTCATTAGCAGTTGCGATTTATAGGAATTAAGAAAACTATACTTGTTTTTTAGAACTAAGGAGCAGTAAGAAAGGACAGAATATGAACCTCATACCACTGCTTTTGCAAACCACATAGCTTCTCTGCAAACAAGAATCAATTCCCTCTTGACCACAGTCAGTAAAGAAAGTGATCGAAGACCACCTTTTTAATTACTCTAGTTCTTCTATTTACACTTGTCATGTAATCTTGCTGTTACACCAGCAGGAAAATCTTCATCTCTCTGTTCTCTCTTCATCTTCTCTGCTCCATCAGGTGTTTTGGAGCTGTAGGACTTGTGTTTGTATCGATGGAAGGCTGCTGTGCATTACTGTCTGTCTGTGGCCTGCCTCTCCATCTTAAGCATGATTCAGAATGAGAACAGATCACAACTCCAAACATCAGTTTGCTGTGACTCCACAGCAGACACAGAGATGAGGAAAACACGTTTTAACTTGCAATCAGAAACCTGCAACATGCCAGAGAACGTGCACAGGGACACATTTTGATTTTTGGAAATTGAAGTCAAGCCATCTTAAGAGAGGGACCTGTGAGAGCTCCTTAAATACAGACCTCGTACCAGCTGATAAGCTTGTCAGCATTTGGCCTCCTTAGGAGGTACTATCTCCCAATTCTCAAATTTCTGCTCTATTTTAGGAAATAAAAATACAGCTTGGCGCTGTAACCTTAAGAGTTTTGCCATTCTCTGATCTAGGTTTTATCCCCCAAGGCAGGATCAGCTGTCCCTAGGCACTCTGGTCACGTGATTGTCCAGTTTGTCCTTTATCTGCAGAAATTGGGATTCCTTAGTCTCTTTTGGTGGCTCACCGTCCCTACTGTCAAGAAGCCTCTCCCCACTGGCAGTGGTAATTACTAAGTGGAGTCTGTGGGAGATCCAAAGAAACACGCTTCCTGCTCCATGAAGCTGGTAGACCCATACCTTTATCTTCTACCTGTTTCCTTCAGGGCAGGGTGGGCCACACAATTCCCAGCCCTTAGAACATCTTGCTGGTTTTCCTTCTCCTTTCACTGGCATCACTGCCTCCCTTCACTGCCAGATCAGCTTATGGTGGCTTGACTGGTACTTGCTGCTGTTAATAAGCTATTGCCATTTCCAGCCAAGCTACTAACACTGCTAGAACAGCTTACCCTTGTCACTTAGGGGTCCAATTTCCTCCACACTCCACGTTGCCCATGTGCTGGAGCACTGCCAGGACTGCTTACAGAGCAGAAATACATTCCTTCCCTACACAAAACCCAGGAGTGCTTTTGTGGTTAACTGTTTTGGGTTCATTCCAGCAGGCAGCAAGACCACACAAGGTTTCTCACATCCTCCATCAAGCATCATCCTATAGCACTGTTCTCTCATGCGAGGCACTCCCACGTGCCCCTCTGCCCACAAAGCAAAGGATGTCCAACTGTAAAACCACGTAAGAGGTACTGTGAGGCTGCTTTCTCCTCATCTCTGAAGATGGAAATAGGAACTCTTAAAGCTTTCAGACAGTTCTGTCTAGGTACCTACAGCAGCATTGCTTGAGCTTTCTATGCTAGGGCCATATCAGTCACAGTTGCAAGTAGTTACCTTGCAGCTCCCATAGATAACTTCCAAATGAGAAACTGAAGCACAGACTTCATATGGAATGAGCTGTACATAAGAGTGGTTGTGGGTCAAGATATACCAATCTGGCCCTGGGAAAAAGGAAATGAATCACAAAGTATAACCATAAGCCATACCACCAGCTTGTAAATTATTCCTGAAGAGCTGTGGTTCTTAATTTCTAAGTGAGCCAACTGTGAAATATTTTCTCCCCTGACAGATCATTCAAGAATAACCTATTGTTTCTATCCTAAGATTATATCATGAGACCACCCAGTTTTGACATGGAATTGTGGATGAAGCCATTACTTGCGCTGTAGGAAATACTGACAATATCTAAATACACCTCCAGCTTTCTATGGGAGAGCCTCAACTATGTAATTGCAAACAAACTTACGTGTCTAATCGGTAATTTGGACTTCTATCTAGTATCCAATCAGGTAATCCCAAGCTGTGTCAACAAAGAGACACAGAATATTGATATTACTACTTTCCTCAATCATGACCAAATCAGAACTTATTCAGGAAAGAAATAAAAAGGATGAGACAGCCCCTAGGTCACCTAGATGCTTGTTGTTTGGACACTGGTACCAAAAGGACATTTCACTCAAATCCTGTAAAAGGTAATCATGACAAGTATATATATTTTTTCTCTTAAGAGATGTAAACCATCAATATTCCTACTCTCCTAACAGGAATTTCCCAGAGAAATACAACTAACCACAGCAGTTTATTTATACAGAAGGTTTACTTACCACAGATGTAATACTTTGTATAATAGTTTCAAGGGCCCACTGGCTAAGAGAAATACTGGAACCCAGATGGATGCCTCTCTCATGGTCTATCATGGCCTTCCTTCCCTCCTTCCCTCCCTCCTTCCTTCCTTTCTTCCTCCCTTCTTTCCCTCCCTCCCTCCTTCCTTCCTTTCTTTTTTTCTGAAATGGAGTATACTGTGTGTGAGATAAGCATCTTTCAAAACCAAGGCATTGAGAAGTTTGTATTTCAAGAAGAAACTATAGACTAGAACAGTGGACAGAGTAAGAATTCTTTTCCTAGTACGGTTAAGAAATAAAGTTAAACAGTTTAACTTGATAGACTGTTAAACTATATCGTAAAACTTTTGAAGAATCTCTTTTGGAAGACCAAGTCTCAGACCACCTCATGAGACTGAATGTGTGCAAGTCTACAGGGCCTGGATAGCATGCATCCCAGGGTCCTGAAAGAACAGGTTGATGCGGTTGCCAAGCCACTCCATCATATTTGAGGAGTCATGGTTGTCAGGCAAAGTTCCAGGTGACTGGAAAAAGGAAAACATCACTCCCATTTTTAAGGAAGGGAGAAAGGAAGAACTGGGGAACTACAGGCTGGTGAGCCTCATCTCTGTGCCATGGAGCAGATCCTCCTGGAAGAGATGTTAAGGAAATGAGGAGGCAATGTGAGAGTATGGCTTCACTAAGAGCAGATTGTACCCGATCAGTCTGGTGGTATTCTATGGAGGAGGGACATCATCAGTGGACAAAGAACGGGCAGCTGATGTCGTCTTCCTAGACTTGTGCAAGGCCTTTGACACAGTCTCACATCACATCCTTATCTCTAAACTGGAGAGGTATGGATTTGAATGGTGGACTATTCAGCAGATAAAGAATTGGTTGGATAGTTGTAGCCAGAGGGTTGCTCTGTGTCCAGTTGGAGGCCAGTGACGAGTATCGTCTGCAGGGGTCCATTGTGGAACTGGTGCTTTTCAACCTTTTTATCAATGACATGCATTGAGATTGAGTGCATGCTCAGCAAGTTTCTGGATGACACCGAGCTGAGCAGTGCAATTGATAAAACAGAAGGAAGGGATGCTGTCCAAAGACCTGGACAGGCTTGAAAAGTGGGTCCATGTGAACCTAATGAGGTTCAAAAAGGCCAAATACAAAGTGCTGCACTTAGATCAGGGCAATCCCAGATGTGTGTACAGACTGAGAGAAGAACTCATTGAGAGCAGCCCTGTAGGGAAGAACTTGGGGTTTCTAGTGGGCTAAAAGCTGAACATGAGGCAGCAGTGTGTGCTTGCAGCCTGGAAGGCCAGCAGTATCCTGGGTTGCATCAAATGAAGGGTGGCCAGCAGGGAGCGGGAGGTGATTGTCCCTTCTCTACTTGCCCTCATGAAATCCCACCTGGAGTACTGTGTCTAGGTCTGGGGCCTCCAGCATGAGAAAGTCACAGAGCTACAAGAGCAGGTCGAGGAGTGCCACAAAGGTGATCTGAGGACTGGAGCACCTCTCCTATGAAGAAATGCTAGGGAGGTGGGCTTGTTCAACCTGGAGAAGACCGCTCCAGGAAGACCCCATTACAACCTTCCAATACTTGAAGTGAGCTTAAAAACAGGAGGGAGACCAACTTGTTATACAGGCAGATGCTGACAGGACAAGAGAAAATGTCTTTAAACTAAAAGAGGGGAGATTTATACCAGATGTTATTGGAATTTTTTTCTCTCAGAGGTGAGGCGCTGGCACAGCTGCCCAGAGAAGCTGTGGTGCCCCATCTCTGGAGGTGCTCAAAGCCAGGTTGAATGGGGCCCTGGGCAGCCTGAGCTGGTGGGAGGCAGCCCATGGCAGGGGGGATGGAACTAGCTGGCCTTTAAAGTCCCTGCTAACAGAAACCATTCTGTGAGTCTTCTTCTTTTGACAAACTCAGCAGATGTCAGAGAAAACCCAGGAGGAAGCTGAGGCTACTACAGTAGAGGAAAGAAGTATAAAACACACAAGTCCATCCAAAGCTTCGTCAGTTTTGCTAGTGGGAGGACGACTTTCATTTTAATTTGCAATTTAAACCTGCGTAACATACATTCTTCTAGCTGTTTGGTGGGTATCAGAGTTGTTTCAAATGACAGTATAATACTGACCTAAAGTGTTAATATATTTTAATAGCATTGTTTTAAACAGATAAACCTCAAGATGATTTTTAAATTGTCAAGAGTAGACTACAGTCTGTGAATTAAATCTTCTCTATGATTCTTCAGGAATAGGCTTTTACAAGGCGCATCCTGTTTATCTATAATGTTTTAAAGAACAAAGCACTTACATCTAAGATCACATTCAAAACAATGTTTCTTTAAATATCACGATATTTTAAAAGACTAACAATTTATTCAATGTAAATGCAAAGTATAAAGTTGTGGAGTTCCAAATACATATTCAAGCTGCCCTTTCTAGTTTTGTGCAAATTAATTTACTCAAAATAATTTCAAATGCAGAATATTATAAATAACACCCAACCTCTGGAGTGAATTTGCTTGAAATTAGACTACCCATATCTACTAAGTTTATTTTGGATTTAAAGCAAACAAACAAAACTGTAAACAATTATTGTAACGGAAGCTAGGAACAGGAATGCATGACAACTATCAGTCATCAAATATAACTTAAGTTATGCCCTTTCTCACCATCAACTTATAATCAAGTATGTAAATAAATGCAAGAACTAACACAAACAGAAGTTGCCACTGTAAGAAAACACATTATATGCTGTAATTTGGAACAAAATATCGTACAATATTGTCTGCATCATTTGGAATATGTATTCGACTGCTTAAAACAGTTTGATACTAACGATTAAACTTCTTTGTATAAAGGACTAAGACTTTTACTCACCATTACAGATTTGTTTTGTGATTGAATTTACACTGGTCTACCGAACTCATTCCTAAATGCGAAAATGACTCAAGTCATTTAATGGAAGGAGATACCATAGGCACCATAATACGCTTATTTTTTTTTTTTAAACAAAATCTGGTGGTGAACTAACAGCAACAAAAGGAGGATGAGAATTAAAAGGCACATTCAGGCAAAAAAAAATAATCAACAAAATTTGCATGATGCTACAGTTAAAAAAATAATTTAGACTCTGCATAATTGATCAGATAAAAAAAAACACTCTGGCAGATCCTAATCTGTCAGAGAAAGCCAGTTTTGCAAGAGGCGTGCAATTAAAATAAAATCGTTCTTTAGTGTTGAATTTTGTTTTAAGGTCAGTGTAAGGCTTATTACCAAGTGCATGTTAAGAGGACTACTGAAAACCTCTTGTTCTCCAAGTGCATAGAAATACAATGAGCAATGAAGATATCTTTGCAAGAAGACGTGTTCTTGTTCATGTGCAAATCTTATCAAGTACTTGAGCGTCTTTCAGGCCTTGGAACACATTTCATAATTGCAGCTCTCCACAGGGCAGGGGCAAGTAAAAGGCTTAGAGTAGTCACACTCAGAATAAGAAGATAGACCTGGAAATCGGAAATAAAAGCTCTCCACAGTTACAAGGCAAACTAAGAAACTATTAGAAGTTTGATGAGATCGGACATTTCTTAACAGTATTTTCAGGTACTTCACCTGTCTCCTCATCCACCTATGCAGACTGTTACAAAAACAAACAAGTGCAAGCACAAATCATATTATCTGTTTACCTGGTTTGAACATTCAGTTACAAAAACAACATAATGAACTTATATTAAAATAATTATTTAGATCTGCAGTTAAGAGGTCAATTTTGAAAGCAGAGCCAACAAGTCAAAGGCTAAACACCACTTTATGAAAAAACAAAACCAACTGAGGTTTGCATGTATAATTGCAAAATGCATTACTATTTTAAACACTAAAAAAAAAAGCCAACAACAAAAATTCCTCTAAGTCACACCACACGTCTTCTGAAATGAGATCTTGGTTACATATTCTGAAAGAGTCTTACAAAATGGCAGTGGGAATAAAACAGAAGAGTGACTTGGGGCAATTTCAGAGCTACATAAACTTATGGAGTAGATAATGGCATGAAAACTGCCACAGGAAAAATGAAAGCCTGAAGGCCTCCCTCCAAACACACTGGGTGGGCCCCCCTAGACTGATTCTGTAATCACATATGGATCTCTTGAAACTCTATACAAACATACAGTACTTATAACTCCTAATTATATGCAGGAGTAAACATGAAAATGAATCACCTCTACATACGCAAGAGAACAGCACTGTGTAAATTTTTCACACTTGCTTAATTTGGAATTGGTTCCAGCCTTATACAGCCTACTGCTCACACAATGGAAAGCTCACAGAGCCAGCCAGCGGAGTATTTTTGTGAGCAGAGACACAGAGGAGAACACAGATAGTTTTAGAAAGCAGGGTCAGTTGTTACATCTTGGTAGCTATAGAAGTTTGCAAAGCAGATTTCATCTGGAGAGAATAGTGTTCTCGTAACTTGAATATAAAAGTAAGTTAAAGTTTTCCTTCATAAGGAATTTTTTCAGAATTACTTTAAAAGCTCATTTCTTCTGCAGAGGATTTAAAATTAACAAGCTCTACAGGCAGTGACTACAAGTTTGTTTGCTTCTTTGTTTGTTTAAATATCAAGTCAACTTGCACTTTACCATACCTGGTCTCTACTTCTAATTCATTGATGTTTCCATCCTCAATTCCTATGCTCTCAGTTACCTCTTCCTACAGCTGTATCAAGATTTCAAAAGCACAGGCTTCTAAGCCTTAGTGACTTGGGTAGTAGCTACAATTCACTGCTCAGTTAATAAAGAAGCTGTAAGGAGGAACAATTAAGGAAAAGCATTTGTAACAATGCCATTTTAAATGTAAAACTTGCAACTTTAATATTTTAAGTCCAAGAAGTCTAATGAGTGAAAAATCAAACTAAGAATCTTGTCAAGGACACGCGTTTCATTTGCATAGGCTGATTATTTGCTAATGATTTAGAGATGCCACCAAATAGGTGTGTATTTCAAACACGCTGTAAAATAAAATCCCAGTAAGATATTGAGATGCAAAAAGCAAGGTTAATAACTATAAAATAGCTTACCTCCCGAGATATGATCCCTGCTCTGCGTGCTCTGCTTCCCAGAACAAAAGAGAATTCACTGACTTGTGCCAGTCCTGCTGAGACAATCCATTTGATATACTGGCTGGTCTTTGGAAGAATCAGAGAAAGGACAAGCACTGCCAAGACAAACTTTGAGAACATTTTTTTTTGTGAGTTGTAGCTGTGTTGTTGTTGTTTTCTTGATTATTTTTTAAATAAAGGAAGTATAATAGATACAATCGTACAATCAATAGAAGATACATTGCATCAAATACAGTACTGGACTAGTGGACTTTTAAATATGTTATCTGTATTAACATCAAAAGAGGCAAAAGGTACACAGCAGAGTAAAAGGCACCATCTTATTTACTATAATAAAACATTTGATAATTTGGTAACTTTGTCATGAATCCTAAGTTAGACAAACAGGCGTTCCTCCACGTGTAACAGGCTTTTACATTAAGATCTTTTTTAAAGAATACATATTTATATATTCTAAGAATGCTATGTCAAACTGTATTGGTTAGATTCCTCCAACTGCAGTCAAGATGTAACATTCATTGCTATATTGGATGTGCAGTTGCTGTACGATTTTCATACTGACATGCAGCGCTGAGATTATTCAGACTATTTAAAGATTAAAAAAAGAAACAAATACCTTCATTATGACCACAGACAATGTAAGGAAGAGTAACACTGTGAGTTCATATATTACAAATGTGGGGAAAACGTGAAGTCCTAGGAGGAAAAAAAAGAAAAGTGCTATTATCTCAGTACTTCTTTTAAAACCAACAACTTTTGCCAAGCATTCAGACTCACATCTAAGCCAAGTCTGAAATAGCAAAGTCTTATGTTTATTGGAACAGACAAGTAAACAGAAAAGTATGTAGTGTTTCCAAATGCCAAAACAATATATTTTTATTCTGCACTATTTGCAGATAGGTATACTACGGAGTTGTATTTCATTTACCAGTACTAAATGGGTTTTTGGTTTTTATTTCCCCTTTAAAGGTGTCTGCTACACTGTGGTATGTTTCACTTCTATCTTATTTAAAGCACACGCAGTTTGTTGCTGAACATTACTAATGTTTCACAAGAAGCATTTGCAATGGTATTTGCAAATAGCATTTGACTTTTTTCCTGATTTTTGGAACCACTGCTTTGATAAATTTTTAACTTCCAGAATAAAACTACGATGAGGAAGTTCTGATCTCACTGAATATAATAATACCCAATTTGTTGTTCTAGATATCCCTGGAGAGAAATATTTCAAAGTTTAATGCTGATATGTCATTATTATCATTTTTAGAGTTAACAGATTTAATTGCAAGACTATATTCTCAAAAATAAACAAAACCCTAGAGCACCTACCAACACTACCTATTTCATCACTAAAACACTCCTTGCCAAATCTTTGGAAGGGTTTATCCCAAACAACCTTCAAAATCAAGTTAAATTGTATATGATTGATGCACAAGCACTTTCATTTATAATATTTTCTCTCTTCCGCACCAGTTAACAACCCAGAACCTCAATGAAACACACCTCTTTCATGAAAGCTATAAAAATACTGCAGGAAAACAATGCCACTGCTCTGCACAGTGTTTGGAATATACACTTTGCTAGCCATTTAGCATTTTTGTATGAAGCCGTAGTGGACTATTACTGGGGAAAGAATGTCATTTTCAGGTTTTATATACATTACAACTACAACAGAAAATGGTTTTCATCCCGTGGCCCTCATACACAATCACTGAAAATCACCTGAACGAGAAAAATCACTTTGAATGGAATCAGAGAAAGTCATTAACCCCTGATTATGGTCTGCAAGGAACTGCATAAAGCCACATTGCTATGGTGTAGGCATTTTGTTGTTGCTGTTTTTTGGAAGAGGAATATACAGAAAGGTGGCAGAACCTTATGTTTCATACTCAGACACCCAAATTTTATTCCCAATAAGCACCCATGCATTTTCATTAAGCTTATCTGTAGAATCAGTAAAAGGTCAAATCTTGCTCTAGAATCAGAAAAACAAGAAGCAAGGTAATAAGAACTGTGAAGAACACAAAAGCTCAAAACTACACCTGAGTAGTATTAAACATCCTAGAAAAACAAAGAAGAGAAGTCCTAGAGTCACTGAAATCACTGCAGAAGAATCTTACAGCTGACTAAGTCCATCACCTATGATATGAGGAACTTGTGCAGGTAAACATCTTTGGAAGCTCATTCCTTTTTCACAAAAGCTCTTAAAAAGGAAACTAAAGTAGTGGCGATGTTCTTGATAAATTCCCAATGGTTGCACAATCTTCAAGCTAATTGTTTCTGCTGAAGGCTAGGAGATCTGTAAATCAATGCAGTAACTTCTTATTGGAATGCAAGATAAATTTTCACTAATTTTCCCTGCTTCGTAGATCGCAGAGCCAAAAGAAACATATAGAACTAAGATTTGTCTTCTCTTCCTAAACGCAGAAGAGAATGTACTTACAGCAACTTCAAGATATTTTGTCTGTATTCATATTCCACTGTGCGTTCAGAGATTTTTATACAAGTACTACTCAGTACTTGCACACGCTATTTTATTTCTTAATTTCTGTCTAACCGCGGATGCACAAATACAAAGGATTGTCAGAATAAGGAAAGAGATGGCAAAACAAAAGAGATGAACACTGTATTAAAAAAGAAATCTAGATGTGTGCATACACACATGGAGGGGCAAGTAGCTTCTGTCTCCCTGGTGTTTATCACATGCATGTTGCTTGTTCACCTTTAGGCTGGTCTCAGAGATGATGTACATGAAAAGCGGCTAGAGAAACACGCCTGTAACAATGTCTTGTTTGACAAGAGGGCCAACCAGCATATCTGGAACTGAAGATTTCAAAGGAGGCTGTAAGTATAGCCTAAGGCTCTCATCACTACTGGTGGATCAACTCTCTCAGTTCTGGGGCAGACAGGCAGCCTGAAGTTCATTTGGACTGCCTCCCAACGTGGAGATTACTACCTTATTCAAAAGAGCAGAAGTACAAACTACCACAGACTTCTACACTAATCCTGTGGAGGTAAGCATCTATAGGTGATAAGTGTCTCTAAGCTAAAGCAAGCCTAAGCCTGTTACATATACAATTCTGAGAGAACAAATATAAAGCTCTGCATACGCACAAATTTTGGGCAAAATAAAGCCCATCATAGTGGATTTCATAGTTATTACAGATCCTTGTCCCATGCAAAAACTTAGGATAAGGCCATAAGTAAAATCATGACAGGCGCATCATGACAACATGAAGGCCATCAGAGATTAACTTCACAGACAGAAGATGCACTTATTTCAACAGGTTTAATTAGACTTTGTGACTAGGCTCAGGATTCAATAAGGACTTGTTCTTTAAGACGGAAGAAACACTTTAGTCAAGAACTCAAAAACTTTAGCACCATCATCAGGTAGTGTTGGCCTGTCACTAATAGCTAGCGTACCAGTTAGGAAGGTTTCCATAGCTGAACACAGTCCATGGGACTTCAGCTCCAAGCAGTGTTGGATAGATGGTGGCCTTGCACCAGAAGTCAAGCCAAATGACACAGCTCACTAGTGTAAGTTGGTATATGTTCTTTTAAGGATGACTGGAAGCAAGATTTTACACTTTTTTTTTTAAGTACCTTTTTTCTTAGCAAAAAAATATTTTAAATGGATTCTACCTGCCTGCTGCATCGCAGCACATGGAGATCCAAACGTAGTCATCACCATGTCCTGGAAAATTCAGCATCAAGAAGAGGAATCTTAGAGATTCTTGACAGCAGAAAAGATAAAAGAAATCAGAACTCTGAACCTCAGCCAGAAGGATTAATTCTGACACATCCTCAAGATAGGACAATCAATCAGAAAAATAACTTCAGTGATACATTTGGATACTGTATCTACCAAGACTTTAAAAGCCTTTTAAAGCCTTTGACATTGTTCCCCACAGCATCCTTGTGGAGAAGCTGCCCACGGTTTGGATGGGCGTACGCTCTGCTGGGTGAAACACTTTCTGGATGGCTGGGCCCAAAGAGTTGTGGTCAATGGAGTTAAATCCAGTTGGCGGCTGGTCACAAGCGTTGTCCCCCAGGGCTCGGTACTGGGGCTGCTTCTATTTAACATCTTTATTAATGATCTTGATGAGGGGATTGAGTGCACCCTCAGAAAGTTTGCAGACGACACCAAGTTGGGAGGGAGTGTTGATCTGCCTGAGAGGAGAAGGGCACTACAGAGGGACCTGGGTAGACTGGATGGATGGGCCAAGGTCAATTGTATGCGTTTCAATAGGGCCAAGTGTCGGGTCCTGCATTTTGGTCACAACACCCCCAGGCAATCCTACAGGCTTGGGGAGGAATGGCTGGAAAGCTGCCTGACGGAAAGGGACCTTGGTGTACTGATGGACAGACAGCTGAATATGAGCCAGCAGTGTGCCCAGGTGGCCAAGAAGGCCAGTGGCATCCTGGCTTGTATCAGGAATGGTGTGGTGAGCAGGACTAGGGAAGTCATCCTGCCCCTGTACTCGGCATTGGTGAGGCCTCACCTCGAGTACTGTGTATAGTTTTGGGCACCTCAGTACAGAAAAGACATTGAGGTGCTGGAGCAGGTCCAAAGAAGGGCAACAAGGCTGGTGAAGGGCTTGGAGAATATGCCCTACGAGGAGAGACTGAAGGAACTGGGGCCGTTCAGTCTGGGGAAGAGGAGGCTGAGGGGAGACCTTATTGCTTTCTTCAAATACCTGAAAGGTGATTGCAGTGAGAGCGGGGTTGGTCGCTTCTCACTGGAGACAGGTGACAGGACAAAGGGACAAAGGCACCTCAAGTTGTGCCAGAGGAAGTTTAGGCTGGATATCAGGAAAAACTTCTTTACAGAAAGGGTTGTTAAGCACTGGAATGGGCTCCCCAGGGAGGTGGTTGAGTCACCATCCCTGGATGTGTTTAAAATCCGTTTGGATGTGGTGCTCAGGGACATGATTTAGCAGAGGGCTGTTAGAGTTAGGGAAGTATGGTTAGGTTGCGGTTGGACTCGATGATCTTTAAGGTCTTTTCCAACCTGAGTGATTCTATGATTTTTTAAGACACCTGATGAACTTACGAGCCCTGACTAGATCATTAGAACAATAGCAGAGAGAAAAAAACAGTATTAACCTCCATTTTTCTGCAAGAAAGGGAAAAGCTCTCTCTATTCTAATGTCAGTTCTGTGAGTTTGAAGCTTCCAGATTTCACTCTGTTCCATGCAGGATAGTAAAGCAGTAGAGCTGGATGGATGAGGAGAAGGCAGTAACGTCACCCAATGAACTCCAGTATTGGAATCTTCCTTTGAACGCTTTCAAATTCAACAGAAGTGTTAGAGGCTCAGAGAAACATGGCATGTGTGTGTTTATTCTGGACAGTGGTAGTGCTAGAAATGTCAGCATCATCTCTCTTCAGAAGAAAAAGACCACACTGTTACAGGTTTTCAGCATTTCAGGCCCAACGCTGACTGCAAGATTTACTCAGAAGGGATACAAGGAAGAGAGTACATCTGTACAGCACACTGCGGACTCACGATTTAGTCACTCAGTGGAAGTATTATGCCTCCTCACCAGTGGCAGAGAGGGCCCTGATGCTCAATTTCAACTTTCACACCTCTTGTAGTTTGAGAAAAAACAGCATATTGGAGCCTTAAAAAATAAGCAGTGTATGCAAAGACTCATTCATTCTTCCTAAAAAGAAATCCAAAGAAAAATGAAATGAGGCAGAGGTGGATAGGAAAGGATCTGAGTAGTAGGAAGGCAGGAAGTTCTTTCTCAAAGCGTGGCTCTATGAAGAGATTGGTCCAGCTCAAAAATATTAGCGAGGACAGAGTAACAGGGACTTTCCAATCTCTACAGATAACTCGAAGAGAGCCAGAAGATTTGAAGCAACACACAGAAGTCTAAATGAAGGTACAGATGGAGAGTTACTCAAAGTACAGACATTAATGCCTAACTGTAAAAATGTATTATGCCCACAAACTCATCCATGCATAGATTTGAAAGCATTACACATTACACATTACACAAATCAAGCTAAGGGCAGGACCACTGTTACAGGTTGTACATGAACAAATACTATTCAGCTCAGCTTTCAAGCACCAGAATGAGAACACAGAAAGAGACAAGCAAAATAGAGACTAACTTTTGCAAATGATGCATTTACAGTCACTCTTGAATTAAGTCACTTCTTTTTTTACCCCCCTCTCATTCCACTGCTACAGTAGTGGACTGTCCCACCTCAGGATCTCAGGTGTCTCTACTGTTCATAACAGGGAGCTTGCTGCACATAGCAGCAAGCCTTCTCTCAGGGAACAGGAAAAAAAAAATCCCTATGGTCCTTAACAAATACCATTTAACACAACTATAAATACATATAGATGCATATTATTAGCATGCATGTATATACAAAGAGCCTTTTCTTACTAGATTTCTTCTTAAAATATAAGGGATACTTTTCACCCAACTCAGGTTTCTTTGCAACATCACTCCTTTATAAAACAACCCCCCTGCCACTGACAGAGCTTCCTGTTAACCACACACTTTGAAAGCAACTGAAAATAATAATGGGAGGAGACAAAAAGTTTGGAGGGAGATGCTTGTTTTATGGGGAAGGTTTTTGTTTGTTTTTGCACAAGCAAGCAGCACATTTTGTCAGATGCACATACATAGCTCATCTTTCTGATTTTTAGCTAACTTCCTTGCGAGGCAGGGTTAGCACCCATTTTCTGTAAAACCACATGAGCTTGTCAGGCAATTTTCTTTTCTCTCCCTCCTTACAATTCCGTTAACAGCAGTTGAAGGTACTTTTTGAATTCTGTAACATAATTTCAAAAATAATTTCAGTTTTCTCTCAAATTAGTCTTGATATTGTCCCACATATCAATCTTATTGCTAGTTATAACTTACGAAGACAAAGGACAGCATTTTTGTTCAATCTCTTGGAAAATTAACTTCTGGCTTATGATTACGTGCCATGCTTTTAACCCTGATAACACCTTCAGCCTCATCACTTTCTTTACCAAAAGACATAAATAACTTATCTGTGAACATTTAGCAATTACTCATCTAACCTGTCCATTGTATAGGCCCAAAAGATTTGCCATATTTTTTTTTAATGAAGTGGTGAACGAGTTCTTCAAATAGATATTCTTATCTGACTGATCAGCACAAGTTATTATCATGGGCTGGGCAAAACGGATTGAGACTGGCAAGCATAACTTCAATTTGTATCTTGAAAACTGCCAAACACTTTTGGTTTCTGTTATGGTACCACAGGCATAAAACAGGTACACGTATGAGGTAAGGCACGCAAGTTCTGATAAATATTGGGCTTCACTGTTATTTGAATAGACATATGGAAATAAAAAGACAGTAAGACCAAAAAGAAGAAAAAAATATAAGAATTTCTGAGTGAGTATAGGTTAAAGGAGATTGGATTTGTGGAACCCCTTATTCTAGACATTGCAAAGCTCCCCAGATAGGATACGCATCTCCTATACAGTCCAGAGGGAGAAGCAAGTGCTTTCACTCAGCATGTCACCTCATTCAGTATACTGAAGCACTTTAGAAATGTGTTTCAGTTTCTATCAAACAAGGCATACTAACACGCAGAGAATCTAGCAGTTAAAAATGAAGATAGCAGTTGATTGTATAAATATTCTCAGAATTAACATGCTCTGGATAACAAGCATGATGAATTACTTCTTTTGTCTTAGGCATCACTATTGCATTTCAGTCAGCAGGTAGTCTTGCCAAATTTTCCTGTGCTGAGAACATGCAGATTACATTTTCCTAACTAAAGAAACAAGATGCTAGAAAAAGAATCTGCTTCCATTGCCATATTCTGCTTATACAGAAAAGCAAGCCATAAGGACCTGAAATTTACTCCGTTTGCTGACTCAAAATGGTAATACAGTTCTGGTATAAATTATAAGTATGCCCAATACCAAGACAGAAGAATAGTTTTCAATAAATAAATAAATAAACAAACAAATAAATAAATAAATAAAAATTAACTTCTTTTTCCCTTAAAATTTTAGTTAGCTTTTTAAATAGTTCAGCCAAATTCAGAATTAACAGTGAAAAAGTTATATTAAAACAAAACCTGACAGTACAACATGGAAATTCCTTATGAAAATTAATACTGCATTTAAAATATAAGCAGTCAAACCAATTGTGTCATTGTTTAACGTTTCAGCATACACAGAAATAAAATCCACCTCCTCCTTCCAGTTTGTAGACATCAGTTCTCTTTTTCTTCCCCTTCATTTGTAGGGCAGCAGTATTTTTAGTAACCTTTGTTAGAAATTACCTATGGATGCGAAGAAAATGATGGCAAGAAAGTCACGTATTGGTTCAATACAGGCCATAATCTCCTCAGTAACCATGTGACCCTGAGAAGAGATCAGAGCTCCAGCTAAGAAGCATCCCAGCTCCATTGAAACATCCAACAGCTCTGTGATCTGTCGAGGAATAACAAGAGAATCTGTTACCGTTCTCATGCCCAGGGTGACCATATATATACCATTCCACTGCGAAATTACAAAACTATACATTACACTGCATGTAGTAAATACCTATGCAAATTCAACAACAAATCCAATTTTGCTGATTTATTTGTTTTCTTCAGCACTGTATTTATCCACAAGTCTCACAAAAGCAGTTTCCCTCCATGGTGTTACCTCCTTCCACACAAAAACAAAAATAATTTTTTAAATCTGGATCATAATGCTTTATGTCACTCCTATGGATGGCATCTGATTTCAAAGACTGCAGAGAGACTAAAAGCTTCAGAGTCAGCACTGCACAATACACTGAGGCTGTAAAAATAAGCCATAAGAACTGCATAATTTCCAATTGACAAACAAAGGAGAAAAAAGTAAAAGCTTATAGTTTGGGAGAGAACAGTCTCAATACAGCAGACACAACAGATATTTTACTACTGTAAATTGGACCTGAACGTGCTTGTGTGCTTTACTGAATAGCGAAGAATCTAAGCATGTGAAGTTAGCTGCTGGAATGAAGCACCTATTTGAAAGAACTCAGACTGCTCTTCATTGTTGTTTTTTCTTTTCTTCCTCTTATTTGAATACGGCACATCAAGGGAGAGATTAAAGATGCAAAGAGACTGAACCAAAAACCAAAGAAACTGCTTAAGGCAATGCCTGTAACATTAAAAAAGCAAGCAGCACTTTTCATAGGAATAAATTACTTTAAAGCCATGCTGCTGAGGACCTCACTTAGAAAGGACAATTCTATTAATATTAATAGAATATTTAAACCGAAGACTTATTTCCATAATAATTTAACTGAAGCAACGACACACCATGGTACATTTATGGACAGCATTGATCATATGTCAAATGGTGTTACACCGAGGCACAACGCTAACACTCAAGTGACTCAAAATTAATGGAGGAGAACAAAAGGCAACGATAAACAAGCAATGCATAAAATGCCACTGAAAATAAAATCCAGTCTTCTGTGTATTTCAGTGTCAGTGTCTGAATGCTCATCACATAATGCCCCTTGTGCTACTAGTCTTTAACTTATTGCAAGGTATTTAAGAAAACAAATTGCTTCTGTCAATGCAAATCGTTGCTAGCTGTTCAAAAGCAATAAAATAACCCATTCCAGCTACTATGTAAAATATGCCACTTTTGATACATTTGTATCTTAAAACAAAAGGAATTTTTCAGTAGTTTCAGAGATGCACAACACTTTTCACAACTTGAAATTGTAAGGGGGAAGAAAGAAATGTATTAAATTAATTAAAATAACAAATATAGATATAGATATAGATATAGATATAGATATAGATATAGATATAGATATAGATATAGGCATGAAACACTTTTTGAAAGTCATAACTTCCTGAATATGATAGATCCAGTATAGCCTATTCAAGTAAACTTGGAATTATTTCTACTTCTCAGCTATAAACTCATACATATTTCAGTTGAATCCTTTTTAGCTAATATTTTAAGTATTCACTTGCACGCGGTAAGATTACTATTTAAGAAGGGATTTACCACTCTTGTACTGGAATTGCACAATGCTATGCTGTTATAAGAATCACTATTCAAGCAAGGAACATTTTAAGTGGGAAATGGCTTGGAGAAGAGAAGGCTCCGGGGAGATCTCATTGTGGCCTTCCAATACTTGAAGGGAGTATATAAACAGGAGGGGGAACAGCTCTTCACGAGGGTGGATAGTGATAGGATGAGGGGGAATGGCTTTAAACTAAGACAGGGGTGATTTAGGTTAGATATTAGGAGGAAGTTTTTCACACAGAGGGTGGTGACGCACTGGAACAGGTTGCCCAAGGAGGCTGTGGATGCCCCATCCCTGGAGGCATTCAAGGCCAGGCTGGATGTGGCTCTGGGCAGCATGGTCTAGTGGCTGGCGACCCTGCACATAGCCGGGGAGTTGAAACTGGATGATCATTGTGGTCCTTTTCAACCCAGGCCGTTCTATGATTCTATGATACCAAATGCTTGTTTAGAAGGCATCAGGCACAACTAGAGCAAACTATGTCTATCTGGGTTTGCTCCCACAGCATAAAACCCAAAACCTGTTTCTTTACTCTGAATCAGGCCAAGCATGAATTCAAGGACCTAGTAGGTAAAAATGCAATTATGCTATTCCTTCTTGGTAGCACACAACCTCAGGTCTACTTTATCTATGTAAGAAATACACATGGAAAAACCTGGAAGAGAAGACAAGAAAAAATAAACAAACAAGAACAACAAAAGCAAAATGAGGATATTTTCCTAACCACACCTGACTTTATTCAGTCTATTACTCAGATTAACAGCTAGATTTATACCAAGACTACTTTTTCTATTCCCATCCTAGTTACTGGTTGTCCAATAACATTATCAGTAAGTAGATACGTTTCCTCAACTAAATCTGTAGTGTCGGGGTTTATTTTAAATAATGCACACAGACATACAACGAAGAATGTTTTACTGGCGCAATGGCAGTTTCGACAAAATTTCTTATATAAGCAAAACTTGAGAAATATTTTGCATTTAGCATTCCCTCTCTGTCTGCACATTTTCAATGTTTTGCTTTATTGAACAGGGCTCTAATGATTACTATTCCCCAAGACGTGTTCTATCCTCTCCCCAACTCCTACATTACAGGAAGCTTTTCCACTCAAAATTAAATGAAAACTTTTGTTAATTTGCATCTTTCTACTTCTGTATAATTTAGCTTTCATTTGTTTTCAAAGGTCCCATTTTACTCCTAACTCAGAGAGGACTGCTTTGCTCTCACGGGAATAGAGGATTTTTATGTTCAAATGTTCTACCACAGCAATAAAGAAAGAAATAAACATTACTGCTATGCCACGTTCCAGCTGAATTTCAGCCATTTGTTCAGCAGTTGTTTTGCCTACATTCTCTAATACTGCATATCTTACTCCTTAATCATTACAGAAGCCTTATGAATAGGGTAAGTTAGTAAAACTAAAGAAAGCCCTCAGGGAAATGTAAGTATTAATATTTGGGGCATTCATAACTTAAATGTGTCCAAGATGAAGAGATGAATACTAAGTTTGCACTTTAAAGAAGCAAAGCCTAAATGAGAACTGAAATAATTTTTTTGTGAGCCTTTTAAAACTCCATCTCAGATGATTTTATGAAATAATTAATTTGAATATAAGATTACAGTTCTTTCTTAATCTTATCCCCTTACTTGACAGGAAAGAGTTCAAAAGCAGGTAATGAGCCATTGGGAAGTACTCCAGCAAACAAGGAATTACATTCCTAATAGATTGCAGGAAAAAGTATGCACGTTTTCTTATATGAAGTACTGCAATAACACAGCTATATTTTCAACTTTTTGAGATGTAGAGACAGCTGGCAATTCCCTTCCCCTTGCTGTTGTCACCACAGATCTACCATGATGCAGTCAAACTAAAAGCCACTTTTTACCCACAACTAATCAACACCCTGGCTGACACATGACATGTTCTTCAGGTCACTGTAGTACAATTCATGTCTTGACATAAAAGCACCATTTTGGCCATCTATCCTCTGTGGCTATATTTAGAACCAGAAGCAGGCTTCACTTTCAAAAAAAAAAAAAAAAAAGAAGCAGTACCAGCATAAATCAAAGCCTGAAAAGAAGCTGATAATTTAATAATTATTTACTGAACTTCTGTTACTGATGATAAGCTATGTGATTTAAAGATGCATAACTGCGTAGCAAAATTCAGCTAGACTTGCATAGGATTGGCACCTGACATTCTCCGAGCCCTCCAATGTGCCCGATTAGTTGAGGAAAAAAGAGGGGAAAACTTCACTTACATCTTTGAGGTATCTCCAAAATTTGGTAAAATAGCTCATATTTGAGATGTGTTATATCTCCTATTCTAGGTTGGTTTACAAAGAAGAGACATACTGAAGGTCCAGTTTCAAATTTTATGAGTTGCAATGTTATCCAAGTGAACCAAGCAGATCAGAAATGCTCTAGACAAAGGAATGTTCAAAAGTCATTTCCATACAGAAAGATCCTCAACTGACAGGATAATACTTACACGGAAATTGCTTACTAACACTGCAGTGCAATAACCTTCTTTGCCCTATCCTCCTTCTTGTTTTCCCATACAGTCACACAGAATTTGCCCTTAATGGTAGAGGAACTACTATTCTTGTTTAATTTGTCATTAGAGATTTTAAAGCGTGGGAAATAAGTAAAATAAAAGAAAGTTTTATATACACATAAAATGTGCATTACAGGTGAATCCCAATCTGAGATAAAATTAGGGAACCCCAGACATGGCCTTCAATGCGGAAGCACATAAGTATTTGCACGCATAAAGTACAAGCACCATATAATTCCCACCTCCTCAGTCATGCATTGGGAAGGATGTGGCCTGCAGAATACCTCATATGTTAGAAAGAGAGCTAAAACATTTCGTTTGAAAACATCTCTCAACTTTTCCTAAATGGAACCACAGAGTTTTCTTTGGTTAAAGCTGCTAAAATATATATTCTCTTACTCTGCCCCTCAAAAGCTCTTTTATAACTACACAAATAAGCAAAATTCCATGTGTGCAGATAATTAAACAAATTCCGTCGATATTTAGATTTGTTTTTCGAAGGAGAAAGATCTTTGCAAGCACTACATCAGTTTAATTGTTTTCCTACCTGGCACCCAAAAACTTCAGTTGATCCTTTCCAAATTCATGCAACCTTTTCAAATTAGATTGTCCCCCGTGCTTATTCCTGAAATAATAGGGCATCTACAACAATTTAGATTTGTTTTCCAGAAGACCTTCTTGATGAATTTTTCAACAAGACAACCACATTGTTGGTGGAGGTTTTCTTCTTCTTTTTACTTTTTTTCCCCTTTAAGTCTTCGTGCTTAAACCACAACTTGTACTACAAACTGTATTAAGTGTATCTGTACCAGAGAGCATAAAGCATCTGAACTGGTTTACCAAGCTTACACGCAGCATCTTTTGTACCGATCCTTTTAATACATTATTTATCAAGTTTAAAAGGAAAGCTGCTTTTGCTTGAAAGCACACAAAATATTTGTTTCTTTTCAAACACTTCTCCTGCTGAAGAAGCCTTCCATTTTTGTGATATGCATCCAATATGCTCAAACCTATTCCCCCTCAGGTTTGTATACACAGATTACATTAAGAAACATACACCAATTCCCTCCGCATTTGATGCCAATTTGGGCACAACATACCCAATTCAATCAGATCAATCTATGCAGACCATTTTTTTCATCAAAGCAAGATGAAGTGTTTCTAGATATCACAGTATTTAATGCGACTTACATGGGGTTTTGTGCTTATTAAAGCTGTTCTACAAATGTTATGTCTGCCTGATAGAAAGTAAAAAGGAGGAAATAATTTTGTTTTTTATTAAATAGCACCTGTGTTTGGAATATGAATAGCTGTTTAGAGGGATGCTGCTTTTAACCCACATAACAAAAATCAACAAATTGTGAAGGTATGCTCTCACTAACTTCTTTCTCTATTGGCCCCGTAATAACTGAGCAAACACAACTCGCAACAAAGGCTCCAAACACTGGAACATTTTTGATAATTTTTCTCAGAAGTTCTCAAGGAGGACATAAAAATCTGCACAAGAAGGATAAAGGAGTTTCAAACCCACAGTATTATAGTTAGCTGTCACAGTCTGCTCTCCAACAGAAGAGTTTGTTGGAGGGCTGAAATGTGAAATAGAAGCCAGTGGATGGAAGATCCAGAGCCAAATAAATCAAACCCAGAAGAGATATCAAAATCAATGAATGTGAACTATATCCTGGAGAATTATGACTTCTGAAGTTCTATTCTGTCTTCTAGTACAACCAGCTTCATGCATATGAATTGTGTACATTTTAGTTTTGGCAGAATATCTGAACCTTTGGGCATTTCCATACTTTCTCAACTTCACGTCCAACTATTACCCACAGGAAAAAAAAAAAAAAAGCTATTTTATAATAAAACCTATGTCAAGAATTTGACATTGAAAATGAACCATAAAGTGTCACCATGAGCCATTATCAGTATCTCAAAACCCATCCTAAGTTATTTTCAAATGCATGAAATACCTCAAAACTAAAATTGTAATCATGTTCCTTATAGTATCTATAAGAGAAATTACCAGAAGTTCAATCTATTGACATTCAGGTTGTATCAGTTAATACTTACCTGAGCTGTGACAAACGAATCATCTGTGCATTTCTGTTCTAAAACATTTTAAAGCCAAATAATTAAACTGCAGTTACGTGGACATGCAATAACAGCAAGCATGATGGCCTTTATGACACTGATATAGTAAACTCTACCACACGTATGAAAATGTTTTATTAATTTAAAAGATTACCGTTAACATTAGGAAGATGAATGCAGATATTCCTAGAATGAGGATTTCCTTATTCCCTTTGCTTTCTGCATGCAACTTGCGATAATACGGTCCTATGAGATAAGTCTTTATAACAAGACATATAAGAAAAACAGCAGCCAGAGAAAAGAGAATTTGGCCAATCAGTATCAGTATTCTCAGTATTTCCTTGAAAATGCTGGAAGAGAAGAACAAACAGAACATTTCTTTCAACTGCTCTCTTGCCTCTAAACCAGTTTTCCTTGACTGAAAAGATCTCATTCCACAGATGTCTGAAATTGGGTACCTACAGTAAGATATTTCAACATGTTAGCAAGACAATACAAATACCGGATCTGCTAAATGTGTAAATCTCTTTTACAGCACAGAGTTTACTTCCATGTTGATTCAAAAAGACTTTTGCTGACTGCTCTTCGTAGTAAACAATAATCAATAATTCTATACCAAGGCCTCTATCAAAAATGCCTTTAGAGAATAAAGTCTGAAGAAATCAGTAATAAACTAAGAAATCAGCAACAAAGTAACAAACTTTTCACTACAAATTTCAGGTTACAAGTTAGACCAGACTAAGGTAGCTAGAGCAGAAAGAATATCCTCATACAACATGGTGAGTACAAACAGTGAAGGGAACACAGAGAACAAAGTCCTGTTTTTTAGTGGACTGACATTAAAGGTAATGCTGTCATATTCGTATTTGCAATCTATATACTAAATTGTAAAGGCCAGGGGGAAGGAAGATAATTTCATTTTATTTTTTTACCTGGAATGTGTGCTCACTCCTGCTTGAATAAGCGTAGGCATAACAGCTATAAATAAGCCGAGTTGCACATCCTGCATCACCAACATGCCAAGTAGTACACTACTGTAGTCAATATCCCCTGTACACCAAACAATGCAGTCATGGAAACATTTATCAGAATCTATTAATGCTTGCAGAAATCTACAGTGTCTTAATCAAATGAAGGCTATGTATAGCTCTCAAAGAGGTGAGGTCAAAGTATCATACAAAGCTTGGCTTTGTTTTGCAGTTAAGCACTAGTTATGCATTTACTGGAACGTCTTTACAGAAGCTTACAGTCTGCAGAATAACAGGCATATCTAATTTAACAAGAGCCAGCATATGGAAAATAAACACTTTGAATTTTCAGCATTGGAGTAGGAGTATTCTGGGGAGAAGGAAAACAAAAACACCTTGCAGCATGTAACGATGAGAGAGGTTTAAGGGGAAGAAAGCAGGCTGGCAAAAGTGCTGAAAGGAAACATTTAGAAGCCTTTTGAGAAGCTAGCAATATGGCACTTGAAAGTACTTATGTGAAAAGCTGCTATCTTTGAAAGACTAGCAGAGCTGGTCTTAGCCTGCAGGAAAAGGATGTGAATTACTTCAGTTAGCCTTTCTGCCCCAATGACCGTCTGGTAGTAATGGTCTTATCTGATAGCCTCTTAAAAAGCATCAGGCATCCAGAGCACCAGTAAAGACAATTGTGTGCCGATTTTAACACCATTCTTTATCCAAAGAGGACTGGCTACATAAGTAACAGGTGCACCTCATAACAAGAACACACATAACACTGACCGGTGTTAAAGAAGGATGATCCCTCGCCAACCAGAAATGTTTTGGTTTCGTTTCATTTTTAAACTAGTTTCTCTTATAATATCACAAAGTCCACTTTTATCAAATGTTGTTACAGATACTACGGCAGTCCGTATTTAAATCACACTTACCTTCTTTATCTCCTCGAACAGTACCTGCAAGAAATCTTGACACCAATGGTGTGCTTGATAAAGACAAACAAGTGGAAATGAAGACACTTTGTGTCGGTCTGATTTGGAGCAAGTGTCCCCACAATAAACCAAAGGCAATCATCAGAACCGTCATGTAGCAGGGTCCTTGCAAAGATATTTTCCACACCTCAGGAAGAAAGCAAGTTCTTATTATAAAGTTTGACACGTTACAGAGATTTTCAGTGCAAATAAGCAGTTAAAGTTGCACTATCAGGGGCTGTAGTGCTGGGCTACAGACATAACCAGCTCTCACCATACACATCTAAAGATATTATACCCAGGAGATAACGTTCTATGTCAAGAGGCTCGTTACCTCATGAAGGCTCATTAAGTATACTTCCCAGAGCTTGTAAACCAATAATTTAAGGGTCAAAGATCCATTATGGGCTAAATTACATTAAAATCAAATGGGAGACCTGTTATTTACTGTGATTCTAAGGAAAAAAAAACCAACATAGGGAGTGGCATAAACCATCAGAAATACCAGCAGCCCTATCCATACTAGTCCATACACGATTTTGAAGTTGCTTGCAACCTAGTAACAGTTTGCATAGTACCTATTTAAGAACCTCTGAATTACCGACTCATTTTTGACTTTAGATGGACTAAAAATAGGAGAGTAATCAGAATACTCAGACTTCAACACATTTCAAAGAAAGCTTTTATAGTCTCATGAACTCACAGCCATCAATTTGGGAGCAAATCACAAAAACACAACTCTTTAAACACATACAGACTTCACATCTTTTGTAGTAGTGTTTTCCAATATTAACATTCTAGCTAGTTTTACGAGTTCGGTCTTTTTTAATTAAGATCAAAAACAACCTGTACCTTTTTGCTGAATCCCACTGGCCACTGCAAGTAATACTCACGCTTGTGCTAATATACTTGCAGAATCAGCTTACTAGCCAGTACAACACGTATCATCAATTCAGTATGTTGTACTTAACTAACAGATTTTTTTAATTACAGGACTGGCAAACGTCACCAGACACTTCATAACAGCAACTGCATGTTTCTGCACGTTAAAATAAAGCAGAGATGGATTGCCATAAATTGTCTGAGATTTTTCAAGCAATCAACCTATTTTACTAAAACGAAAAGGAACAGCAAAGTTTGTTGGAGACACCGAATAAATAATGCATTCTATTCTTTCCAGAAAGCTAAAGAAAAGATGCCATATTTGTCTTTTCAAAACTGTACAGTAACAGAATATCATAGAAAGCATGTACAAATCTGAAAGAGAACTGGTGACTTAAACAGTAGCAGTTAAATCTTGAAATACAGAAATATAACAAAAAAATACCTTTCTTAATCTTTCAGGAGAAAATTCCAGACCAACTAGAAAGAGAGTGAAGAATACACCAAACTCTCCTAATGTCTCCACCTGCACAATAGACTTTAAAAATATAAAATAAATATCAGTGTGTAGCAATCTACTTATAAAGCAAATTGTAAGCATGCTTACAAAACAAATAGTTTCTCATTATGTTCCCGTAGCTAATTCACTTGCTACTAATATAGTAACACAAGTTCTCTCAGCAGTGTAGTTCCCACTTCCTCATAGTCTCTGGAAATCCATTGCTGAATCTTTCTAATGTCAACCATACGATCCTGTTTCTTAACCTAAGTGGTCAACGTTCTCAATCCAAAAGACATGTACTACATAAAGGTTATTATTTATTTTCAATTTTAGAACATGGAATTTTGAAAGTGTATTTTTTTAGTCTTTTTTTCCTAATGTGAGATTGAGAAAAAAAAATTAAATTTCTACTCCTTTTACTTTTGAGCCCAACAGTCAATTTCAGTAAGAGCCCATGTAACAGCAGAGGCTGTGAAGACAGTAATTTCTAAGCAGTTATGTGAATATTATCGTAATACACACACTAAGCATCTATTCTGTTGTGCCTGTTGGCCAAACAATTTGTTAATGCACACCAGACCACCACTCAAAACACGTGCATTTGAAGGTGGACATACCATTTTTTAAAATTACTGTTAAAGATTTCAATAAATGCAATCAGTCAAGAAACAACACGCATGCTTACCTTAATGCTATTTAATCCTGATGGTCCTAACAGTACGCCACAAATGATATACCCAAACATAGTTGGCAATCCTATCATTGTGCATAGCCAGCCGCATGGCAAAGACAGCATTCCTATTGTCACAATATCCTAATATGTAAAATGTACAAGTATGTTAGTATAAAGGATAAGCAAATTAGTGGTGAAATTAAAAGACTATTACCCTTCAAAAGGTAAGTGGCACTGTAAAATTACATGCAGAATACTGCCTGAGAAAATGAAACAAAACTTCAGTAAACTTACCTGAACACAACTGTAGGTGTAAGCACTTCTGTTTGCAGATGAAGCATTCGAAATACTAACCCTTTAGTAATAAGTAGCTTTGGGGAATTCTGATCAACTTATAAAATATTTCAAATACATTATGGGAGGTATGCAGTTAATTAGTCTGCTGGAGAGACTGACAGTTTGCATTATATCAATTTTGTTTCTTTAAAAAAATCTCAATCCACTTATTCATCACAAATACCATAACATACTGATGCATTTTGCAGCTTCCATTCCTTTACCACAGTACATGAATACATGAATTCTCTGTTGTGACAATACGCAAGTGGCTTATCAGGTAAACTAGTAGCTTGCTTTAACACTGTGCTGCCACAAAGGAGCAACAAGTTAAGCTAAATACAAACAGAGAGCAACCATGTGGTATCATCATCAGTCTTACGAATACTGTGCTAAAATTAGGAACACAGTGGCCAGATTGCAAGGAGAAGGGGAAAATAATGAATGCTAGGGTAGCTTTGCAGGGGAAAAAAATGTGAAGTTGTATTCAACCCGATAAAACGCTACCAGCATACAAACTGATGGGAGTAAGTAATTAAAAAAAATGACAAGAGCATCTCTAAAATTATTACCTTTATGAAGTGATGATCAGCACGAGGAATGGTTGAATCCCTGGGCTTGGTAAGGATATACTGATTGTTCTGGGAATCAATGAGCATACTAAGACCTAAGTCATCCTCTACTTCTCTTTTTGAAGCATTTCTTTTGGAGTTGGCTTCATCTTCTTCCACCCTTAAAACTGCTTCAAAGTTAACACCTCTTACCTGTAAGAAAAAGAAGGAAGAAAAGAAAAACAAAAACAAAGACGTGCATCTATGAAGTGTACGTTAACACGGAAGGCTATAAGCTGTGCTTGAAGTTGCTCCAGAAGGTGTTCACGTTGACTAAAAATACTGCAGCTTCTTTTTATATAAATCTTTTCAACCTTTTGATCAAAACTTGATGTTCATAACTGAAAATGCTACGTTTGCTTTTCATTTTTATCAATGAGAGTTTTCCCAGGCCAATTTTCTATGCCTCTTTAGCCAGGTAGTCCAACCAAAAAAAAAGCATTATAAAGATGAGGTTTCAAAGCTGTAGAATTCCAATGCAGGAAATTGAAACAAATTCTGAAGTTTGAAGAACTACTTAGAAGTACAGTATGTCTAACCAAACATCAGCATTTTTCAGTGCTAGAATGAGAGGTTGGTGACCATTTTCTCTCTTCAGAAATTATCAAGTTGTATTTTATCCACTTTTTGCCTACAATCTGCCTCTTTATGCCTATTCCACTTTCACCTCCCTAGGCTCCCCACTTACCACGCTATTTTCCATTGCAGAACCAAGTGTCCATTGCCAAGTCTAAGACACCAAAGCAGGTTTTCATGTTTTCAGCTGATGAGAGAAAGCAGGAGCAGCTGCATGTCACATACATGCAAACTGTTCTCACAGTATCAGAACAAAGAAGAAAGGCTTCCCTACAGTCAGCGCTCACGAAGAACTGTTTCTAATCAGAATACACAATAGATTCCCAATCCTGTTGCTTTTCTGTTATCTACGCTCCCAACCTCTTCCTCCACAACCTTATTGCCACTACAAGGAAAACAAAAACAGAGCTTAGAGCATACTGTTAAATGCTCACTTCACAATTTAAAATACACTGATTTTCACATAAGAATTCTTTCACTGCTTAGTGCAGTGTCCCCATCGTGCAGATGACTGACTTTACCTAAAAACTGAAACATTAACAAGGCAACATCTGTTCTAGTACCATCTTGGGATTTTGAAGTTACGAGGTCAATGATAACATTCACTAAACAAAATTACATTATTAAATACATCGGCATCAAAGCATCTACTTTGAAGATCTGGAATTCTAAATTCATACAGAGTTTGTTAAACGTTCCTTAGTGTTTGGTAGCTGCATAAATAGAATTTAACCAAACTTCTCTGTATCAATATTTAAATTATATCAAAGACCATATAAAAGTGACATGATTGGATAAATGTATTCATCTTCTAGTGAAGTTCAGTCTAGTTCAGAAACAATATTAGGAATAGAGGGAAAATGTTGCAAGATTAAGACAATAATGAAAAACAACCTTTTTTTCCTGTGTAATATATTTATAAATCATATACTGTGAAGATATCATGCTGGATTTTTGCTTTTATGAAAGACAGACCCCATTATGAGAACAAGAGTAGACGGCATAGGTCCAGAATGCTTTGAAAATATGCTAACAAATTTGAGGACACGATGACAAAGCAGTTATTTTCAGGATTTTATTTCTTAAAACAACAACTTCTGAAAGGGTGTTCTATGTAACAGTGCACAAATATCGTTATATTCTATTATGTAGTTTAGCTCATATTCTTTTTTTTCTCTCCATTTTTATCTATTATACATCTCTATTTGAATATCTTTAATAAAATATAACAGAGTGCTGATGATTCTATTAGAGCTTTTTTTACTTGTCTTTTAGCTTGAGAGAAAATATGCTAGACAGTCCTTACCAAGATAGAGACGTACATAGTCCTCTAGTTTGAATTTCATTATTACTTTTCTTTATTTCGTGACTAGAGATATAGGAAAAAAAATAAAAGAGACACTGGACAAGAAGAATACGTTGTTTTTTCCTCTCAATGACCAGCTATCGCAGATGAAACAGTACTCGTATCACTAAAATCGGCTGTTATATCCCAGTGCAACAGAAGAGGGCACTCTAGCAAGCTCTTATCTGCACTCTCTCGGTCCTGCTAGGTAGGATTACCTGGAGGTACAATTGCAGCTGTCTGGCGTAGACAAAAAGCTACTTTCACTTTCCCTCAATAGAATACAATCACAAAGCCTGCCTGACTTTCTCCTACAGGGCAATAGTTTTTCCTCCTCAGCAGAATTCATGAGCTACATTTGTCTTATAAGACAACGTGCAAATCAACAAAAACCTTCAAAACAAAGAAGCCAAATAAAACTGCAACCCATGATTACATAAAAAGGACCAACTGAGGGTCTGTCTCTGAGAAAAACACAGTGGGACACTGGAATAAACTGATGTACTCCCAGATCAAACTACACACAGCCTTACCTGAGGGACACTGTCCATCGTGCAACACAGAAAATGAGACCACCACAAATGGTGCTAAAAGCAGAGAAAGTCAGAAGTGGAAGTCCTTACCTTGAACAATACACCTTTATGCAAGTTGTTAAAACTAACTGCACTGGTGAGGCCACACCTCAAGTACTGTGTTCAGTTTTGGGCCCCTCACTACAAGAAAGACATTGAGGCCCTGGAGCGTGTCCAGAGAAGGGCAATGAAACTGGCGAGGGGCCTGGAGCACAAGTCTTATGAGGAGCGGCTGAGGGAGCTGGGATTGTTTAGTTTGGAGAAGAGGAGGCTCAGAGGAGACCTCATTGCACTCCACAACCTCCTAATGGGAGGCTGTGATGAGGAGGGTTTTGGCCTCTTCTCCCAGGCAACAAACAGGACCCAAGGAAATGGCTGCAAGTTGTACCAAAGGAGGTTTAGATTAGACATAAGGAAGAACTTTTTCTCTGAGAGAGTGGTCAGGCACTGGAATGGCCTGCCCAGGGAGGTGGTGGAGTCGCCGTCCCTGGCAGTGTTCAAGAGGCATCTGGATGAGGAGCTACGAGATATGGTTTAGTGCTTGTGGTAGCAATGGGGATGGGAGGACGTTTGGACTAGATGAGCTTGCAGGTCATTTCCGACCTTGTGATTCTATGATTCTATGATTCTAAGGATTCTTGTTCACCTATAACTTTCTCAAAAAAATGAAAGAGAAAAATAAAAATGGAGACTGTACTTAACATAGTAACTCCATATCCTATGAAGTCTAAATATCACAGTCCCTACCACCATCCCATGAGCTGTCTCAGTGAGATGGAATACACTTGTCACTGTAAGTGGTAGCTACAGGGAGTACTTCCAAATCAAAGCAGAGAAATCTACAACAAAGAGAATAATGATTCCTGTTCGCTGTTCGCTGATTCTTAACAAGCAATTATTCTACTACTAAATGCTTTCTTCTCTTGAAAGGGAAGTGAAAACAAATGTAGAGCCAAAAGGTGTTGGCTTTTTTTCCTGTTTGTTTTTTCAAAGCAGTGACTAAAATCCTAACAACTATGTAATACAAGACAAATACCCCTACAATGCAAATATCAACATAAATACAAATACACATGAATGAAAAGGCAGTCCAAAACCTTACTTACAGATTTGTTGTCATCAAAGGCATGCTCTTCTATTTCTTCCTCCAGTCTATCAGCTGCCTTCCTGACATCTTCAAGAATTTCATCGAGCATTGACAGGCTTTTGTTTTGATGCTGCATGTTCTTAAGGGCTTCAACCTGATGCTTTTCTGCTGCTAAGAGTTCAACATATTCCATTTCTTCCTGTTGAATTTCAGAACACAGATAAAGTGCTAGCTGGGCCTTTATGCAGCAAAACATTGATATTAACACGTGTTTCTTTTGACATAAAACATCTTACCAATAGAATTGCAGAAGCAATATAGACATTGTATCAGTGTCTGAATCAGTGTTTTATTGTGCCAGTCTTAACTGAAGGAAGGGGGTAAGGAGCACAAGTAACCCCTAGGTCAGACTCAGTTGCTTGAACACAGAAGTTTCAATCTCTATTTTTGATATACTGCCATACCCAGCTAGAGATCAGATAGACATAGTTCTCCCTTTGGTTTTGTCTGCCTTCCCCACACAGGCATCTACAATGGTCCTAAACACCTCTGCTGGAATAAATGAAGCGTTCCCTTCTCCATGCACATTTGTAGATGGACCTTTTTCCACTTGACACCTGCAAGGACATGCATATAATTCAAACAATTCCTTGATGCCAATACAACACTATGTTCAGAGCAGCCTATAACTGTGTTTAGCCCTTTTAAAAAATCTTGTCAGTGAGATGAATGCTCCAGGTTGTGACGAAACCACAGAATTGTGGTTCTTGTATACCAGCATTTGGAATTACCATAGTTACACTGGAATGATGAAAGGCCCCCAGTTCCTAAAATAACTCTAGTTAGGAAAAAAGGTAACTACTAATGTGTTTGGATCAACGGCAACAGCTTACTTATGTGACAGGTAAGTGAGAGTCAGTCACTCTTGTACAGCCTCAGGGAAAGATACTGTCTCTCTATTGTTCTCTGTTAGCAGACATCATCTAAAAGATGTAAAACCCCCAGCCAGTATGAGAAGTGGACTCTTCTCCTCAATCAACAACTTAGAATTTAAGGTGGAGTTAATAAGAGTTAGAGTCTCTGCCCTCAAAAAAGAAGCAGGTTTGCACTCTCTGAACAGCAAGGTAGAAGAGCTGTGGAAACAATCTGGTTCTGACTGTAAGTTCCTTTAATGAAAAAGAAGTATTTGTTGCTGATGGAAGTGGTATCTGTTTTTACCCACTGACTACTGCCGTAGCTGTTGAGCGGAACAGAGAACGGTGTTGATGAGAAGGAAATGTTTTCTCAAACACCTTGCTACACATTATGCAAAGGAGCACCACAGTGCAAACACTGCTCTGCACTTCATGCTAGCATTGGAGACATTTGATCACAAAGTATATGCTAAACAGTGTTTTAAGCAAGGTAATACAAGTAAGGATTCTGTACTCCAAGCACGAGATGGGAATACCTAGCATTATGTGCAAAAGGAAGGCAACGCTAGTGAAGAAAGTAGCATTACTGCTCTCTGCTGTTTATTCAATAACAGATGAAAAAAGTAAATTCAGAGGAGGATGCATCTATGCAGTGCTCGTCTTCTCCATCGATGAACAAGTAGTGGCCACCCAAAAAATTTGAAGCAGATAGAAAGTAGATAAGATTTGCTGTTTCTTCCAGAACTTCCCCACAGTTCCTTGAGCAGAGTCAGGCAGAGCATATAAACAGGAAGGGGAACGGCCGTTTACGAGGGTGGATAGTGACAGGACAAGGGGGAATGGTTTTAAACTAAGACAGGGGAGGTTTAGGTTAGATATTAGGAGGAAGTTTTTCACTCAGAGGGTGGTGATGCACTGGAACAGGTTGCCCAAGGAGGTTGTGGATGGCCCATCCCTGGAGGCATCCAAGGCCAGGCTGGATGTGGCTCTGGGCAGCCTGGTCTAGTGGTTGGCGACCCTGCACATAGCAGGGGGTTGAAACTGGATGATCATTGTGGTCCTTTTCAAACCAGGCCATTCTATGATTCAACACTTCCCTGCAGTGAATGACTCTGCCGTACTCTTTCCCAGCAGCAGAACCAGCATGAAATGCACCAAATACATATTCTGATACTAACAATTTTCAAATACTTGAACTCGACAGAAATAAAGTGAATGAGTGAGTCCCGTATCCTCTACAGTCATCTGTATTTTCCATTCAACCACTCTTTGGAAAAATATCTTATGAGTAACTCAGCAACATATGATGACAACAAAATCATTCTGGAACAAAATTGGACCTGATGTGCAGACATCTTCTGAACACAAAAAATCACTCCATGTATGTCATTTTCATCTTTGGCAGGTGCTTGCCCATCGTCTCCTCCTTTATTTAATATTATAAAGCAAATTACAAGGTTAGAGCAACAAATACTGCTTAAACAATCAAGTAAGTGGCATAAGGAGTGGTATAAAAGACTGCTTGATTGAGTAAATCTCTTGATACATTAAAAAAGCCTACACAACCTACCTCTGCAAAAGTTAAGCTCTTACAGGATGCACCTCTAAAACAGCACTACACACAGAAGCCTTTCATGAAGGAAAAGAAGTAGCAACATTCAAGCTGTACTACAGATCCCTGTTTGTTTTACAATCATATTGTTGCCAAGAATTAGGTAAATGAGACAAAAGATTACAGATGGCTTCACTGCTGCTATGCAAAGAACTCTGAGCAAAAAAAAGTTAAAAGAAAGAGAATGTAGCAATGTCTACTATTTCTATGCAGCAGAAGCTGGCACTGCCATTAACTGCCAATATCAAACTCATACTGAGTCAGTGGAACATACATGGATCCAAGCTACTCATTACCAGATTCATCATAATCCAGTCTTTGTTTGCACAGACTGCTCCGGTTTCCTCAGTCTGCATCCTAACTTCTACTCTCAGCAGCCTTTCCTCTCACTGTTCACTACACTCCCTTGGACACAGCAGTCTCTTGCCACCCCTCACCTGGTCCGCTGCCCTGCCTAGGTTCTCCTCTCTACCCTCTGTAGCCTAACTATGCTTTTTACTCTTGCTCCCTTTCACAAAAACAGCCCCTTCTTTAAGAAAAGAAGATGCAAAGAAAATTCCTAGCATTTTTCTTCAGTGGTTGAGGGGCAGAGGCTAGGAAACAAGTAATTTCAATGCCAAGTCAGCTAAGCAACATTTTCTCTCAATGGAGGACTTTCAGTACATGCTCTGAGCACTACCAGATTGGGTGCCAGACTGCGCAAGCCCTAACAGGTCTGGATTGACCTGGGAGCCCAAACTTTCCATTAAGTACTTGAGCTCTCCTGCTACACACCCCTACTTTTCTCAGTGAAGTTCCCTCAGCCATCTCTTTCTTGGAGATGTTATTTTCCAAACCTGCACTTCTTAGGCTAGGAATACTACACCAAGACAAAAAGAAAAACAGACACCAATATTTTGCACCTCCATTTTACTAACATCCATATGAGTACAGAAAATAAAGAAGTTGTTCTGCCAGAATGGCAGGTATGGGATGAGCAATTCTCATCTGAAGTGGAAAAAACATTTAGTATTTGGTGAATTTGTTGCCTTATTTCCATTCTGATAATCCACGTTGTTTATACAGCACAACTCTGCTGTGTGCAGACTCACCTCTTGTCTTCTTTCAGTACAGTATTTGATGTGGGTCTCGCGATTATGCTTAGCTTTGTTTTGAAATAACTATTGGCTGCTACCAAGTTTTCAGATCTATTCCAGAATTCTAATTCTGCTAATGAAAACAAACACACCTAATTTCATTCAAAAACGATTTTAAAATGTAAATCTTCAATTTCATGGAGATCTACTTGTTTGTATAGAACAGACTGAAAAAGCATCACAATGAAATTAAAATATCACTATTCTAGTAATAGCCACAGTGGGGGTGGAGAGTAACCAACCTTAATTGCAGCTTCTCTCAAGGCTTCCAGTCTCTGCCTACTGCTTTCTTTCATATTTACAACATCTTTGTAATCACCCTGGAGGGCTCTCTGAAGGCCGTGGATTGCTTGAAAGACTGAGTTTTCACTTTCGTTTAGCTCCTTCTGGAATATTTCAAAGGTATGCACCTGAAAAAGTTTCTCTTCATCTGACAGCCCAGCATCTTTCTCAACCGCTCTTATAGCGCTTTTTAATTTGTTGAGAACAACGTTCTTCTGGCGAAGGAGACCAGATAGTTTTCTGCAGCTCTCCATCACCCACTGCTTTCGCTGAGTAATAACAGCTCCTTTCCCACGATGCAGCTTGATTGCGTGCTTTACTACATCTTCGTGCTCTGAAGTATTTCCTAACTGGCCACAAAGCAGTGAAGTCAACGTCCATAGGGAAATAAACCCGGGCACCTTCATTCTTCACTCTTTACTGCTGTTGGGAGGAACTGATAATCCACAACTGCTCAGAGCTTTCTGCATCTCCAGGACACACACCGTGCTGCAAGACAGTACCAATTATTTATCAAACACGGTCATGTTGGGCTGCTGGATAAACAAATTATAAAACAAACCAAAGACTGCATTTTACACTGCAATCTTTTATAGAACATAGATGGCCTCCTTCAGTCAATGTTAGCAAAACTGAGAAACAGCCCAAGGTCATTGAAACAATTTTGTTTTCTCCTTGCCTATTTTCTAGAGATTATCTTGTTTTAAAAACACTGTACAGAATGTTTAGTCATCTCACATGGTATTAATTTGTGCTTCTTCTTAGATTAAAGAAAAGTCATTAAAAATACAATGCCGTGGTGACATTGGTTGTTGTACTTCAACCCAGCACCAGAACACATTCTTCCTTTACATCAGTAAACCTCTCATAGTTTTTATCCTAAAAATTTGCATCATATGCAATTTTTCTTTATACAGTCTTAGAAGCATCAACACATTCAATTACATGAAACATAACAAAACAAATCTTAACTGGAAGAGATTAAGTCATACATTATGCATGTGAAAGAAACATTTCTACAAGGAAAAAGGACAAGTGGAGATGGCTTCAAACTAAAAGAGGGGAGATCTAGACTGGATATATGGAAGAAGTTTTTTATAATAAGGGTGGTGAGGCACTGGAACAGGTTGCCCTGAGAGGTGGTGGATGCTCCATCCCTGGAGATGCTCAAGGTCAGGCTGGACAAGGCTCTGAGCACCCTGATCTAGCTGTAGGTGTCCCTGTTCATTGCAGGAGAGTTGGATTAAATGGCCCTTAAGGGTCCCTTCCAACTCAAATGATTCTAGGAGTCTATGAAAAACCACGAGCAGAGCTTCCTGGACTTCTGCGCACTGTCAGTTTAAATCAAAGACCTCAAGGCTGCATGGTCTGGAGGCATTATTTCAACACTAATTGGTCCTCATGATTTTAAAATAGACTTATAAGAACACTTAAAGTAATAACAGCATCATTCATAAGATTATTTCCCAGAAAATACTTTAAAGTCCATATTTAAACTACACAGTTTATCCAAGCAGGATAAAATTCAGGAAGAATCCATTTCCACCTCTCAGCACCCACAAGAGAAAGACCACAGTAAAATAGCTCACAATATTTAAAAACAAACTCCCCCTTCACATAGCTACACATGCATCTGCCACTGAAACGTGGCGTTCTAAAACCACACAGTGGACACATTTAGAAGATGATCAATGGAGCAGGTAAGAGTCACAGGCTATCCCGAGCTGGAAACGACCCACAAGGCCCATGCAGTCCAGCTCCCGGCTCCACACAGCACCACCCCAAAGCCAAACCCTATGTCTGAGAGCGCTGTCCAGATGCTCCTCGAACTCCGGCACTCGGGGCCGAGTCCACTGCCCTGGGCAGCCTGTTCCATGCCCACCGCCCTCTGGTGCGGAACCTCTTCCTGGCATCCACGCAGGAGAACCCTCGCAGCCGTCCCGAGGCAGTCTGTTTCCCAGCCCCAGACACACGGCGGTAGCACCCAACCCCCAGGCCCAGCCTTCTCTAGCACCCCGAGGCCCCGCGCCCGCATCCACCTGAGAGCGGTTCAGGGGCGCGCAGGGGAGAAAGGGAGCGGCGAGGAGGGGCCGGGAGCTGTGAGCCCCCTCCCTGCGCCCCGCGGTACCGGGGAGGCGGCCACGAAGGGAAAAGGGAAGGAGGCCGCTGCCCGCCCGCCCACCGCACTCACCTGCGGCAGGGAGGGACGGAGCGGGGCCGGCAGCGGCCAGGACACGACCGCAGCATGGAGCGAGAGGGCAGCGCCCTCCGCGCCAACAGCCTCGCCCGGCCCGCAGCGGCCGCCCCTTCGCCCTGCGCCAGGGACAGAGCGCCAGCGCGGCGCCTTTAAGCGCAAGGCCGCATGGGAGATGTAGTCCGGGCGCGCCGGGAGGCGCGGGACGGAGACGTTTCTTCCCCGTGCCGGCAGCTCCGGGCGCGGTGCACGACTGGAGTTGTAGTCCCCGCTCCAGCCGTACCGCTGCCGGCAGGGCCGCGGGCGCACAGCCCCGAGCTCCGCGTTCCTCTCCCCGCAGCGCGGCCGCTGATAGGCGGCGCCGGCCGGGCCGCTGCGCGCCTGCGCGGGAGGTGGTGGTGGTGGTAGCGGCGGCGGCGCCGGGCGGTGAAGTTGGTCAAAGCGCCGGTGGTAAAATGGTAGGCGGCGGGCGCAGGGGGAGCGGGAGGCGGCGGGCAGCAGCGGGAGGCGGGCGCAGCACTCTCTGCTCCCTTCCCGGTTCCTCGCGCCCTGCGGGCGTTCCTCTGCTCCGTTCCCCCGTGCCCCTCTGGGCTGCCGGGTGCTGCGCCATGCCCGGGCAGCCCGGGGACGGGGCGGCGGGTGGCGGCGGGGGTCGAGCAGCCGTCAGGAGCGGCCGCTGCGCGCGGGGGTGGCGGGAAGGTCACCCGGGGCGGGCGCTCGGGGCCGCAGCACGGCGCCGCGTACCTTTCCCTTTTTTGGGCTGCGCTGCCCGCCGCCGCAGAGTCCCTGCGCCGCGTCCCCGGGGCCGGGCCGCCCTCGGGCGCCCGAGGTGAGGGGCTGCGGGAGCAGGGGCGCTGCCCCCCGGCCTCTGCCACGGCGTTCCGTGATGGGACTGCCCGTTGGGGGCTGGATAGCGGTGGTAGAGGGCACACCAGGGGCACGACCTCCAGAAACACCCCCCCGGCCGCACAGAGAACGCGTGGGTCCCCCGTCTCACGCGGTCGGGAACTCTCAGGACAGCGAGAGCAGCGAGCGGGCAGCCACATGTTCTCCTCGAGTGACCCCGCTGCGTGGGCTCCGGCCCCTTGTCACGGAGCTCTGGCGGCACTGCCCTCACGGCAGCTTGTGTGCACGAGGAGGAGTTTGGTCCGGGGGCATCTAACTGTTAATGAGAGCTGAAAGCTTGGTGAAGGAGCGGATAGTAGCCGAGCAAAGGGCTGTTGAGGATTTTCTTCCCTAAACACGCTGTAGTTATTTTCCCCAGTGGGGTTGTTTTTTACTTCCCTGAAAAGCTGCTTTCCATCTTTCTGCTTATATAAAACTGAGAAGTGATAAGAAGGACTGAAGTTCATACCTTGTTCGTGTGACGCGTTCCTTGTCTCGGGACCATCTGCAGCAGAGATGTCCCTGTCCATGTGTGTAGGAGAGATAAGGGCGCTGAGAGCTGCCTCAGCTGCTGGTACTGTGCTCTTCCTCTGGTACTTGTGGGGCTGGGACATTGATCTTCTCTGCTGTATCCTGTGGCCTCAGCAGCAGCGCAACTGCAGACAGGTTTCTCAGGTTACTTCCTTGTTGCACCTGACCGTGTGCAGTTTAACAGAATCAGGAAGTCCTGGAACTCCTCCTTCCGTGTTGACCCATGGTAATACCAGACTTGCTCCCCGTAAAATCCCTGCTCCTGCCTCTTGGGTTCTCCAGAAACTTAGGGATGTGGTGTAGATATGGCTGCTGCCATGAGCTAAGAGAAACTCCTTATGGGCTCCTGTGTACCACTGCAGCAGGCTGCTTTGTTGATTCATGTATTAATAGCATAAATATCATTTTTTTCAGAGTACATTAAAGTTTTAGGTCATGTTTTCGAGAACTTCTTAGTCTCATTGTAGCATTCAGCATGTCTCTGGCATGTGCTTTATTTTCTTTTGGCCTTCTGTCTTCTGTTGGCAGAAGTTATGTAAAAATGGGAGAAATACTTCTGACTTTTCGAGTGATCATTTAAAAGGATGAAACTTTCCATTAGTGCTAGGAAAATGTCAGGAGAACCACTGGGCAGATTTCTGTTTTCTTCAGTTTACAAAGGACTTGTACAGAACCTGATCATCTGTACATTGGGCCTCCGTGGTTCCTTGTTTGTATAAGCAATGGGCATATCTTCAGAAGATAGCCATATTGTTGTATGATGAAATTTGTGTTTGCTTGTGTTGCAGTACAGAAAAATGCTTTTGCATATGTGAGCAGGAAAGAAAGAATACAAATTGATTACTGCCAGAATTTTTGCTGTTAAAAGTGTACGTATAGATGCTGTCATTTCAATTTGCAGAAGAAAATGCTGTCTTTTTAACTGCAGGAGAGCAAGGCTCTTGTCTTCCTGTAATTCTGAAGTGAAGGTTGTCATCAGCAAGAAAACTAAAACCTTTTAAATATAGGCATTAGTAGTAGAATGCTGAAACAAACCTCTGGATTAGCTTCATTGGCTTTCCTGCTTCTTTTGCATCCCAAAGCACAAGCTTAAATCATCTCAGAAGGACAAGGTCCGCCAGTTTATGGCATTTACCCAGGCTGGGGAAAGGACTGCTATATACTGCTTGATGCAGAATGAATGGAAGCTAGAAGTGGCAACAGACAACTATTTCCAGAATCCAGACTTGTACTACAAAGAATCCATGAAGAATTCAGTAGACAGGAAGAAATTAGAACAACTGTATAATCGATACAAAGGTAAGGCTTGTTTTTCTTCTCTTGTTGTGGGTTTTGTTGTTGTAATTATGTCATTTGGGTGGTATCTCTCTAGCTCGTCCCTCTGCCACTCTGAAGGAGCTCTAAGGAAAGACTGCGAACTTCTGCTTCTCACTTTGTGTATGCAGCAGTGAGATAAGAACGAGAAAAATGTAATTCTCCAGTGGGAATTTATTTTGAACTCTACGGGAGCGTGTACCGAAGTTTTGTATTGAACACTAAGAGCATTTAAAACCCACCATGAGGAAATCGTGTCAGCTGCATATGTGGAAAGGGGAGTAGAGCTTATTATGGAGCTTACTTGATTTACTGCTGCTGGCTGCTATAAGATACGTGGATGATGTACTTTGTGTGGCAAAATAACACACGTGATCCTGTACTAATATTTGGAGGAGTTCAGTTCAAATACAGTAGTATTTCTACGCTTTGAAATCAAAAAGCATTTCTGGTAACATTACAGCTAGAAATCTGTCTGAACAGTAAAATAAAAACCCTCAGAAAGCTAGTCTTGAAGCTCCATCCTTGATTTACTCTTTGTGCTTGCCCCTTACCGCAAAAATGATGCGTCTTTGGATAGGCTTGGTAGGAAAACAGGGAAGTGGGTTAAAGGCAGAGTTGCTTCATTGACAGTTCATTTTCTTTTTTACCTCATTTCTTAAAAAGAACAGAAAAAACAAAAGGAAAAGATAGTCACATAAGAACATATGCGATCCAGGTAATGGTGCTTTTGGAAGTGTGGCCATCTGATATGAATGCGTGCATTGTTCATCATGTTCTAGTGCAGAGCATGTGGGAAGCATCATTACAAGCCACTGCTGGGATTCATAAACCTCGTGTTCTAAAAATTAACTCTAACAATTAATCAGCTATGATTTTATGTACTTTTCCTAATTGTAGTGTATGATGTGTTTTGTATGCACTTTATCTTCTTATGATACTATTTCCACTCTTCCTACTCTTGAAATCATGTGTTCTACTTTGAGTATAGGCATTCTTCAGTACTTCATTATAAGGTGATAATGGGGAGACAAAGAATCAGCAAAACTGTAGAATTTGCTCTGTGTATGTGGAAAAAGTCTAATTAGTTAACCACTCTTCTGTGTCTTAGAGATATATATTTTACTGTTACAATGTATCTGTATATACCTGTGTTTTGGTCTTTGCATATGGATCTTGGAGTTTTGTCGAAAATACACATGCCAACTCACAAATGCTGTAGAGAATATAGAATTTAGGTCAAAAACCTACAAATATTATTTATTGGCAATATTCTAGCAATGGCAAACTGTCCCATTTGTTTCTGTGAAAGAAAGCTCAGTCAGTTATCTGTCTGTGCTACAGTTAGCAGCACGCCTTTGCAGTTCTAACACAGATCACGCTAAAATTGTAACCTTAAAACTTTCAGAAGATTGGAAAGAATACAGTTAAAGGATTGATTCCTTGATTTCAGCAAGCATACATTCTGCTTTCAGATCTTCAGTTATTCCCAAAATATATAAGAATGGAATTTTACCTCCCTTAGAGCTACGTCAGGTTTAGCTTGAGGCCCTGTTATGCTGAGGCAATGTTTGAGCCAAGATGTGGTAATCTTACTGGGTAGGTTTTTGTTTGGCTGGTTAATAAGTTTAGAACACGCTCACCAATGAATACATTGCCTTTTGATGCATCTACCAGCTTTACTGTGCTGTAGATTCAGTCAGGCTTATTTCTTTCTGTTAATTCGTATCTTGCACAGGGCATTATGGAGAGAAGACAACTGTTTTGTTAACATTACCTGAGGAATTTAGAAAATAATCACAAGCCAGTTGTTAGGGGAGCTTGCAGAACACTTGATTCACCTACTGTTATTCTTCGAGGTACTTAGAACTAGATTTCAAGTGAAGACATTTGTGAAGCTTAAGTAAAACCAAAAACTTGAATTTTGCAGTGTGCTGATGATGACTGTTGGTAAATATTGTTATGAATAATGACAGTGATCCTTTTTGTATTTTGAACTGCAGACCCACAAGACGAAAATAAAATTGGCATTGATGGAATACAACAGTTCTGTGACGATTTAAGCCTGGACCCTGCCAGTATCAGTGTTCTGGTTGTAGCGTGGAAATTCAGAGCGGCTACTCAGTGTGAATTCAGTAAAAAGGAATTTGTAGATGGCATGACAGAGCTGGGGTAAGTGTCCATTTCTGCATGGATCAAAATGCAAGGACTGAGCTCAGTTTCTCATTAGCACATTTTTAATTGAATCAAATGTGAAACTTTGAAAAGCTGGTAGTAATGGTGCTGAGCTTAACAGCTGCTAAAGGCCTGTAGTGTCCTGTCATCCTTACAGTGGCACGTTACTGCAAAACCTTAACAATGGGCTTGGGAAGGTAGAAGTAGAATGATTCTTACAGTACAGCAAGAAAGACAGATCTTATAGAATCATGGAATATCCCAAATTGGAAGGGACCTGTAAGGATCATTGAGTCCAACTCCTGACTCTGCATGGAACCACCCAAAAATCAGACCGTATGTCTGAGAGCATTGTCCAGATGCTCCTTGAACTCGGCAGCTTGGGGCTGTGACCACTGCCCTGGAGAGTCTGTTCCAGTGAGGTTTATATAGTCAGCTTTAAGAACAGAGTAACATCTGTTGTTGAGTTCATGAGCTCATGAAGAGACTGCAAAAGGAATCCTGTTTGGGTTGTGTGCTTATGAAGACCTATGTATAATGTTCCATCTCAATTTGTTTAGTAAAGGCATGTGGTTGTTCATATTTTTAAAAAGGCTTTCCAAAAAGACCTCCTGTTTTTAAGGTAACCATTGTTTTGTTTTGCTCTGAAACTAATCCTTAAAATAACCAACAGCAAAATAATATAATCTCTTTTGCAACAGGTGTGACTCCACAGAAAAACTGAAAGCTCTATTGCCACGACTGGAACAAGAACTGAAGGATCCAATGAAGTTCAAAGATTTTTATCAGTTTACTTTTAACTTTGCAAAAAATCCTGGACAAAAAGGTCTAGGTAAGTAGAAAAAGTGGGGAAAATACCTAGAGGCAGTGAACTGAATTCCTAATACATCCAGTAATGTAGTTGTGTTATCGATTCTATAGTTAACTTGTTATGGATCATTTTTCCCAAGTTCTCCTCTCTTCCCTGTTCTCTCAGCTAATCTCTTCTTTAACATTCATGTGGTACAGATAATTTAACAGGGGTTTCTGTTAGTTTTGATGTTCTCTCCTCTTGTCAAAGCAGTTCTTAGACCCCTTAGACATAATTTTATGCTTAAAAAAAAAAACAAAAAAAACCCAAAAACCTGAGCTAATGAACTTTGTGTTTTCGGTTTTGTTCAGAATAAAGCTGAAAGGAAATTTCAGTATTAGCTTGAAAAGTGGGAGAAAACTCTGGGCAGAAGTTATTGTCCTTTTTAGAATTTTTAGCTTTAACCCACAGCTTTTATGTGAAGATTTGGCTCAAAGCTATGAGTAGAAATAGGCATGCAACATAGAAAGTATTACTTTGAATATTCTCTCTAAATTTTGAGATTTGTCCACATCCGTGCCTTGTATTGCTGTAGTAAAATGAATACGTTATTTAAATTCCAATGTCTTATTCTCAAAAATTCAATATTCATATTCACATGAAAAATATCTGTAGTTTGTGAATAGATAGATGTGGAAAAAAATTGTAAGATGAAATTTCAAATCTGTATCTACTTCCAAAGGGCACTGTATAGAGAGAAATAAAAACTTCCCTGTGTAGAACAGCATCATTTCATCATCATTGTTCTGTTTGCGTAGTGGTTAAGAGGAAGTTTTTCACGCAGAGGGTGGTGACGCATGGGAACAGGTTGCCCAAGGAGGCTGTGGATGCCCCATCCCTGGAGGCATTCAAGGCCAGGCTGGATGTGGCTCTGGGCAGCCTGGTCTGGTGGTTGGCGACCCTGCACATAGCAGGGGGGTTGAAACTCGATGAAAAATTTATGGTCCTTTTCAACCCAGGCCATTCTATGATTCTATGAAGTGGTTGGTTTCTTTCTAGCCTAGTCATTTTAATTTGGTGTCTGCATCACTTGATATATATATATGTCAATAAGTTGTCTTTCTCAAAAATTGTTGGAAAAGAAGTGGAGTGGAGGAGCAGAATGCTGATTTGGGCTTTCTCAACCAGTAGTATCTGTTCCTCATTCTTTAATGGGAATTACTTTGAATAATGTGGACAGCTTTTAGTCAGTTTCCAGTTTCCCTTTATGTTTTGCTGTAATTTCTTTTCTCATTACGCTTGTCATTCTTTCATGGGTCACATGCCACCATTCCAGACACTAAAAGGAAATAGTTACAAGGTGGTTCTGAGTAGCTGGTTGGAATTCAGGTTCATCAGCTAGTTGTTTTCTTGCCTCTCTTCATGATGAAGCCTAGTTCTATCAGACTGCAGAAAAAGTTATGGCGGAGGTTGGGGTTTCTGGAACACCTAAAGAAATATTACAAATAGTTTCCTGTTTTAATTGGCTCTATTCCAGCTTGAAAGTCGTACTTAGGTGAAAAGCTTTTTAGACTTATTTTCCAAGTCTGTACAAAGAGAGGGGGAGGGAAGGCAGCCCAGCCCAGATTATGGAACTGAATGTACTGTTTATTTGACATGAGGAGGAAAAAGGAAATGTACTTGTGTTCCATTACCTCTCTTTATTTGGTACGGAGGCCCTTTCATTTATAAGTGTCTTCTCTGTTTTGAAAGAATGGTATTTCTTAGCAATAAAACACCAAAATGCCTTCTTGCACTAAAAAAATAAAGTTTTAATGAGATAAACTGTGCAGTACAGGAAGAAAGTGTAAAATATGCTATAGAAAAAGTTGATTGGAACTGTTACTGGTTTCAGGTTTGAGGGATTATAATAATTCTAGCAATACTTAAAAGGTCTTAATTTCAAGTGATGCCTAATGCACAGTAACTTGGGGATGTTTTTGGTCAGACCTCATTTTGCTAAGGTGACTCTAGATATTAAATCTAAAAGCTATTTCTCTTATTTTTGTGGAGATGCACTTTTCTGTCCAGTGTGAACTTGGACCACCATAGGCTGAGTAGAAGAAGGATGCTGAGCAAGCGTGTTGTCTAATATGGCATTTTTGGGTTTTTCTGGTCACTGATAGCTTAGACAAACAACAATTGACACCTCATTGGTTTCAATTGGACTCTTCTCAAGAAATGCTGTTACATTCAGTGGAACAGAGAGGTGGAGGAAAAGAAAATAGACTGGTGTTTTCTTCGTACTGCTTTCTCCTCTGATTATTCTGAGAGTGATTATTGTTCTTTCAGCAAAAAGCTTTTCAGCAAGGAAAAGAAGTTCAGTCAGTTGCCCTCCAAGAGCATTTCTGTGTGCTGAGAGCTCTAGTTTTTTCAGCTGTCTCTAATATAGGATTAGGTACTTTCTTATTGCACGGTGTATATTCTGTATTTTCTGTCTGTTCATCTTTACTCATTCTCTCCACAACTATATGGAAGCGTGTGGTATTTGAGTCCCTATGACTGCAAGGTGTGTTGTCGAGGAGATGCAGGAACATATCTCATTGATGTACAAAGCCTGCTTCTTTCTTAAACCAGCGTGGAGCTGGTATAAACCTCTATCTAACTCTGTCTAGATCCTTTTAAAGTGCAGATCTCTTCTTTTCCACATGCAGGCTAGATGACTATTTACATAGTGCTATGTAAATATAGGGTGCTCCTAAGCTAGTGTCCTAGCTGCTTACCTTAATTTTTTGTCTGACGATGTACTCCAGTGATAGTGTTTGCCTACTCATTTCCATACATTCACATTTGAATTGTGGTTTGAAGTCTGTGAGCTCAGTAAGCTTACAGAAAGAATAAAAGTGAATAGAACTAATAAAATGGAAATAACAAAAGGAATTATTTCCTGCCTTTCAATTGGGAAATATTTTAATGTGATTTTTCTGAGGCCTGAAGTATCCAGTGCTTCCTTTTACTACACAGGGAACTACAGGGAACTTAAACCACAAAGTCTGGTAGCTGTTGCACTCATTGCTTAGGGCAGTGATCTGCAGATGGAAAGAACTTCTTCATTCTCAGGTATACGTATGACCTGTGAATACTCCTATTTGACAACTAGCGTCAGCGAAGAACTGATGCTCTAGTAGTGAATCAAGTTCTTTGCTTGATTTTTAATGTTTTTGATTATTGTAAAAAATGAATAAATAAAAGCATCTGTTGTTCACTGTGTTCAGTGGTAATGCTAGCAAGACATCCTGCCTTGCCTTTTCAGTTTCAGTAGTTATCCGCAGAATTTGGGGTCTAATCGGTGTTGGTCCTCTGGCTGAAGAAGTTGGGCAGCCACTGCCTTTTCTTAATATATTCTTAAATTTCTGTCAGCAGGTCTTGTACATATATGGCAGTGGTTATCTATGGTTAGATTTTTTCTATTTTTTTTCCTGTAAATTAAATCTACTTGCCTCAGTTCTGAAGCTCAAGTACTTAACACCCAGAATAAATACGTATAAAAGCATTTCCCTACAGTTAGTAAAGCTTCTTACATATCTGGCATATGTATGTCTTCCCTTACTCTCTAGACCGAGTTAAAACAAATACACTGATAATTATCTTCCGAATTGTCTATTCTTTCCTCTGCAGTCCAATTGATCTAACTTTCTCACCTTGTAGTTAAGAAAAAAGTTAGCACTCCCTGTGCCTTAGGTATTTTGCTCCTTGTTTTACAACTCAGTATGGTTTTTTTTACATTTTAACACTGGCAGTATCTGCATTTTGTGATCTATTATTTTACTTGTTTTCTGCAAAACTGCAATACACTCTCTTCATCCCTGTCTTCAACTTTTGCACTTGATTATTCCTACTAGCTGTATTACCTTGCACTCCCCCATAATGAAGCGCTCCCTATTTAAAGTGGGTTTGGGGTGGGTTTTCTTTTTCCAATTTGTACTGATAACTTTGAATTCTAATCCTGTCTTCTACCGTGCTACGCTTTATCTAGACTTTGTGTAAGTGGCAGATTTAATTAAGATTTCCTTTGTTGTATCATCTGAATTACTTACGTGTTGGACAGTGTTAGATACAGGACTGACTCCTGTGTACGAGTCATGTTGTCCTAGTTTGGCAGAGAACAACTGAGAATAAACGCTCCAGTGTATCCTTCTAGAAGCACCTTTGACTTCTGTGGAGTCTAAAGTATGGCAGGTAGCAGTTTGAGGTTGCTTCAGTGTGCTGTGTGAATTTTGCCACGTCCAGCTTCGCTTTTGTCATCAGTGCTTTCAAAACTGAAGTTCTAGAAGTTCTTTTGGGGATGACTGTCAGTTTTCAGTGAAACTTTACCTGCAGCGTACCTCTGGGGGAAGAAGAAAACAAACCAAAACGTTCATGTGTCCCAAACATTTCTTTTTTAGGAGACAGCACCTTTTATTTACCTTTATTATTTGTAAGGAAGGGAGTGGGAAGGAACAGAAGGATTTTTTGGTGATGGATAAAAAGAAGAATTTTAGTGGTACCTGACAGTTATTTTCGTGGTGCAGTGAATTTCACTTCAGGAAAGCAGTGCTGTTTTTTTTTTTTTTTTGCCATTTTGTGTTGGTTTTATTTCTTTTTTGAACAACCTGTCTTCTACTGCTTCTTTAATTTCTTTTTATTCTATAGTTCCCCTCAGAGCAAGAAATTCTGTGTAATTCTGTGTTTACATTATTAGCTGGGAGGAATCCTCTCTAGTAAATTCAGTTGCATGGATTCCATCGTGCCCAAACTAGGTGCAGAGTTCAGTGTTTGTTCCTAGAGGTAGGACTGCCTTTTATATTAGTCTCTGTCTTTTCCATGGTTTGTTGGATGATACCAGGGAATCTTTCTCCTTATATCTACAGCACTTCTGTCTCTGTAGTCTCATCCAACTTGAATTCCACTTACTTTTATTAGCTTAATATTGTTAAGTCTGAACATAGGCTCTTTAAAGAAGTAAAAGTAGTACCAGTCCCCCTAGGTGATAGCTCATGTAAGTAGTGAGATGCAGGAAGCAAAAGCGTTATTACCAGGATTTCCTTTAAAACAGAAAAATGGTGTTCTGATGACAGTGCTTAGGATCCAACTGTCAAGTCTCTTTCAAATACGTCTGAATAGATTTGATTATTGTCTAAGAAAAAGATGTCTGTTTATGAGTGTTAAATCTATTGCCCGCTGAGAGGTGGACAGAATTCAGGAAAAGAGAAGTTTCACACAGCAGTGCCATCTCAGTGACTGCATATTGAACCAGCAGACAGAATATTTGGATATGTTAAGGTTCATCTGAGTGCTTTGCATTTTCGAGGTAATGTGAGAGGCACGGTTTATTAAGGTCCACTTTTCCAGGAGACTTTGACAAAGAATTACTATGGATAACTGGTTCTGCCTGTTTAGACTGCTTTCTCATAGTCTTGCTACTATGTATGCTATAATAACTCTTAAGCTTTGCCAAACATACATGGAGATCTTTATCTCACCTTTTACTCCAAGTTTTAGCTTTTTCAACTACAGGCAGTGAAATTTTGCATCCTAGCTCTTGTCTGATTAAAGAATAAGATTACAGATCTTCAGTCATGCTGTGTACAGAGCAGTCGAGATTTCCAAGGACACTGTTCAATATCAAAACAAGGCCTTAGCTCCATCTTTCCTTTTGTTTGTTTTGTTTTTGAACCTGGTACTTATTGTGAGTCTCTTAATGGATCTCCCTTTTGAACCTCAGCAAGATTTGTTCAAGACATTCCTCATGCTCAGGACTTTAACTACGGTTTGTTTCAGCACAGTGGAGGAACTTAACCCATTCCTTCACAGTCTTCAGCTTTCAACGTGGAAACAAAAAGATTTGGTCCTTCGTCACTCCTTTGTGGTCCCTTCACCTACTTACTGGCTCAAAAGGTTGTGCTTCCTTCTCTCTGCCAGTTTCCTGGGATCAAGCAAGACATGATACATGAAGAGGGCATTCAGACTTGAATCAAATGTTACCTCAAGACCAGAAGAATGACTATCTTTGCATCCGGTATGTGGACTTCAAGGAGGTTGCATCTTCTATGAGCAGATGAGTATAATGTGCTCTTTTTAATTGAAGCAACATCATCTTTAGCTTTCATCATAGCATTATCTCAAGTTGGAGAGTCTTTGGAGATGCTTAGACATTATACAAGGATATCATTTTCTTTCTTGCTAGTTATCAACATTTCCTCCACTTTCTATGAAGAATTAGATTGATCCATTTGTAGAGTGCTTGTAAGAGTGAGTAGGTGAAGAAATTGAGGGAATTCAACAAATTAATTTCATGTTTATTTTGGAAGAGGTCTGTGAATACTGTATTTTAGGTGTTTGAGTAGCTTTGGTCTGTCTGTATGGTCTTTGTTTTATTTTTGTTTGGTTTTTGTTGTGTTTCTTTTTTTCATTCTGAAAACACCTGCAATTTAAGAGAAGTTTAGTATAGAACAGGGTGCTCTGATGGAAAAAAGGCTTAGTGGTGGCACCAAAGATGCAGTATAACTTTCAGTTCTAGTAATGCCTTGTTGATTCTTTTACACAAATTTGGCTCTTAATTAGGATACATATATCCAGACAACTTTAAGTCATCAGTTATTGTTTATTTGAACTGCACGTGGAGAGATTTGGAGAGACAGAAAGATGTTAAGACTGGCTATAATCAGATTTATTATCCTGCACTCACCCTGACATTCAGATAGTTATCTTCTAAGCGTAGCTCACATTTAGAAGCAGTTTATCTGCTTTTGTACAGTTGATGCTCGAGATGAGCACGAAAGGTTCCGCATGGAATCAGTCTGCTTAAGCATGGCTGATGCTGAGATAGAGTTAATAAGCAGCCAGACCCTGACTGATTCCTGCAGAGATCTTCTGAAATCCACATACTGCGATTCACCATGCTTCCCCATCCACCAGAGACTGAATTCTGCTGCTGTGCAATATGTGTCCTCAAACACAGGGCACTGGGGAGCTCCCGGGTAATGGTTTTGCCAGAGATGAATGGATACAACTCAGCTGGATCCTGAGTTAAGCCAATTCCAGTGTTTGCTTCGTACTCCTCTCCTTCTCCCCTTCTCTCTTCCTTCTGTGAGAGTGCTCCTAATTGTAGATAAGGGTTGTTTTGCTCTAAACATTTGACAATTTGCTGAAGGGTTTCCAGGTTGAATCCTGATGGTGTTTTCTTGCTATTCTATGTGGATTGTATGTAGAAGAAAAATGTTATGATTAGGAAATAAACTATTTTTGTGTCAATATCCTCAGTAATTTGGAGGCCCAAGAAGACTGTTAAAATCGTTCAGAGATGAGGAATCAAGTAACTCACTGAATCTTGCAAGTATTCATCTGATTTTTGGTGAGGGTGGTATGATAGTCCAGTTCTTTAGATTCACACTTGTCTCTACCGTTTCTACATCTGCACCAGTTGGTTTTTTTTTTTACACAGTGCCCAGGAATTTTATAGAAAGAAAATGATTAATTGTGCAACGTAGATTTTGTTTTAGCTTTATAGATGTATGATTTATTTTTTTTTGCCTGTGACCACAGTAAGGAAACATGAGGAAAGAGATCGAAGATATTAACCCAGTGATCTTTTAGGGCAAATTACTAACTATAAAGAAAGCATCTGAAGTTCAGTCTCTCATAAAGGTTTAATATACTATTATAGGCAGTTGAATGATGAAATAGATTTGTCTTGCATTTGTCCAAATTACTGTACCCAACATAGCATAAAAAGTTAGAGTTTCTTGGATACTCTTGTTTTCAAAGCTGTAGAATAAGATTTGGTTAAAGCAGTGAGGAGGGAAAATCTCAAGTGAAGGAACTCTTGGCTCTGAAATTTTCATTTCAGACTCTGGTTTTTTTTTCTTGTTTATCTTTATTAACTTATCTAATAAAAGCAACTCTTTCCTCCCACGATCTTTATGTTGCATTCTTGGCTAATTTTCTGTTTTGCGTCTGAAAGTGGGGTAACACTGCCAGATACTTCCCATTACAAAAAGTCCTTCCCACTACAAAAAGCCCCGTACAGTTAGTTGAGTACTCTGTGAATAACTGAGCACTGGGGCTTTTTACAAGCTGCTCAGAGTCTTTCATAAAGATGACTAGTTTATAATGTAGGAAAGCTTTATAACATTGATAAGAAGACAATGATTTCTTTCCAAGCTCTTAAATGTGGCAGACTATACTGTCATAATGTGCAGAAAATAGTGTGCCAATTACAGATTTTATGGGCAACCGTGCCTAATATTGAAGTATTCCTATAAATATCTTTTTTTTTATACTGGCCTCCAAATTAGCTATTTTGTTTTCTGCCTATTTTTTCCTCTTATGTCAGGAATTTAAATGAATTGGTTATTGTATTCTAACAGCTTCAAACATAACTGCATGAACAGCTCTGCTGGTAGCTCTAGCTGTCTGAGAGAGCTAGAAAGCTCTATTTGGCAGAGGGATGACAAGTGAGTGCTGCAATCCCAGAGTGCTGTTTTGGCACAGCAGGTCTAAATGAACTTAATTTCATGTCCCTCATAAATCCTACTCTCCAGTCATTTCCTTGCAATCTGATGATTTATCTGTTTTCTTGCTTCCTTGATTACTCGTGTGCACAGTGACTTCATTCCCCATATCTAAAATCAGAGCAAAAGAATAAAGAACTTGATCTAATTTCTAGGGTGTCTTTTTTTTTTTTTTTTAATTTAAGAGTCTAATCATGACCATTTTTGTTAACAAAATGGGCATTTGATCAAATCTTGAAAGTAGACACAGTCTGTTTAACTGGTGACATTCTTTCTCCTTCTCCACGAGTTGTGCTAGGTTGTTATCTCTGGTCCTTGCTTAGACATTAGTTTCAGAGGTTCATAGGTTCATGCAGCTATCTTTTCATTTCCAATTCTAAAACTCTCATACATTGTTTTTTGTACAAAACCAGCATACTGTTATTATTTTGTCTTTTATAATTGATGCTTTCATAACTGTGGACCACTGAGATACATATTCTTAAGACTGCATAAGAAATTCCTGTCTTGCAAAACCGTCTTTCTGCAGGATGTAGAACTCATGGCATGAGGCCAGAGAGGCTGTGGGGTCTCCTCCCTGGGGATCTCCAGCAGCTGCCTGGCCATGGCCCTGGGCACCCTGCTCTGGGTGCCTTGCTGGAGAGGGGGTGGGCCTGAGGGACCCAGAGGGCCTTGCCAGCCTCAGCCAGCCAGTGGTTCTGTGAAGGCTTTTTTCCCCTTTTGTATTTATGTTTTTGCTTTAATCTTATAGCACTGTGCTCACTGTAGCAGATAAAGGAACTCCACAGTATTGCAGTTTATTGATACTACTGTCAGCAGCCTGATGAGGAATTGAATCCTGTAACAGAATCTGAAGGCCTGATTTCTACCAGCTACTTTTAAGACTGGTGCCTAAACTAGCACCATTACCAAAAGGAATAGTCCATTTGTTCCAGTATCTCTTTGCATCGGTTCATGGATTTATGTGATTATTGTGAACCACATGAGGGAGACTGACCTCCTCTTTCCTTACTTTTTTTTTTTGTGTGTTACCTCTGACCATCTTTGCTTCTTTGCCTGTACCTTCTTCCATTTTTCAAGGAATATTTCATCAGAAGTATGTATACTCTTATGCTATGAAACTGTTTTTTCATCGAAGTGCATTTTGCTTAATGCTTGCCAATGCTTACAAGACCGGCTTGGAAAAGTTGAGTCTTCATAATGAAGCCCAAGTGAATGGAATCGAAGTCAGACGCTTCACAGTGAGGTTTAGAAACTCATAAGATTATTTGAGTTTCTCCCTTCTCATTTCTTTTGCTTTTCATTTGGAGTAACAGAGATGAATAATTAATTTGCATCTCTATCATCTTAGTCTGGGCTCCGCTCTCTATGAAACAGGCTCTAGGAAACTGGCTGTGTTGAAATCTGGAACGTCTTTTTCAGATATGAAGCCAGGCAACACTGGCTTTTGCTTTGTAGTAGGATATGCATAGTTCCATATACCACACTCCCCTCTTGTAGGCAGGCCAGGCTTCCCTTATGTCTGCTACTACCATAGTCCTTTCTGTTAAGTTTCATATTTGGTTTATACTTAACCTACACTAAAAGCACCAATTGAAAGCATTTTGTGGTTTAAGAAAGGATGTGCCTTTGTTCTGTTATTGCACAACGGTGTGTGAATCCATGACAGTGTTATTTGTGAGACTGGGGCGGAAGCATTTAGGTATTGCGTTGCTGAGAATGAAACAGGCCTTCAAGAAACTCTTTTCCTACCCTTATACTGCATCTAATATTGCTCCTCCTTTTCCACTTGAACATGTGGCAGCACGGCATCCTCCTGTTGGTATGCATGAGCTGAGCTCTGCTGTTAGATTGTGGTGTAGAATAGGATCTGCTTTATGGACTTAAGTTTTCAGCTTTGGTTCTAGCTGTTCTTCTGATAAATGATTCTGGAAGAAGAAAATTGTACTGCTGTAAGGGCTGCTGTAGAATTATTATGCCCAGAGAAATAGTTTTTCCATTCCCTCTTGTCTTTAAAATCCCATTCTAGCCACACGTATCTAAAATGTGATAAACTTACAGTAATTGGCACCTGCAAACTTCAGTGTTTGGGCTGCTGTCAGTATATGCCACTTTTTTGCTTTAACTCTATGAGCAGGCTTATTGATAACTGTTGTTTTGTTTCTGGAGATTAATTGCATCTTTAACCCAGCACTGCTGGGCAATAATGAAAAGACTTTAATCTTTAGGACTGTAATGTTCAATATGCAGTTTTTACCTTTACCTCTCACCTTCTGCCTTCTGGGTCAGTGTATAATCAATGAGTATACAGATGTATAATTGATAAGTATACAGAGAAATTAGGCTGGTCTTTAGAGAGCATATAGCTGGAAAGATTATTGCATTGGAAGGGATAATCAGAAAGGAATAGAAAATGCTCACAAGAAAACTCCCGGAGGAACGATCTCCAGAGAGAGATCCTTCCTCAGTGGCAGCCAGCCCTTAAATGGGGTCTAGGAGAGGCACAGCCAGGCTCCACCCCTTCCGGTCACACAGGAGAATTGCCTTCACCTGTGCTCCCATGGCTGACTCAGTGCTTGCCTCAGGTGATCAATCAGAGGTTCAGGCCGTGATTCAACAGTTCCCATACAGTCAGTAAGCACCTTTTTATTTTCTGTCAGCTGTAACGATTTTAGAAGAATGTAATTCATTTATATCATAACGTATTGGATGTAGCATTAATTGTTTACCTGTAACAGATCTATTGCTTATAATGTAATGTAACATTTAATGTTTTGCTTTCTGTCTTGCAGATCTAGAAATGGCAATTGCATACTGGAATTTAGTCTTGTCAGGAAGGTTTAAATTTCTAGATCTTTGGAATAAATTCTTGCTGGTAAGTACACAGCTTATTCATCCCTGACTGTTGTAGTCCACAGTAGTCTGGCTCATATGGATGGTACTGTGCTTACAATAAAGAAAGAGACAGACTGTCTAAATGCCTCCTTTGAAGTTCTTGCTTTTTGTAAGCTGATATAAGAGAGTCTTAGACCAAGGCAGAATAAATCTTCTTTATATAACTTTCTGGTGGAGAAGAAAGCAAAAAAGATGTAGCAAAGCAGTGGTGCATTCTGCTTGCTTAATCTTATCCTCCTACTTACAATAACTTCTGCATGAAATGAGGCCATAATTGTAGATTGAACCTATGTTGTCTTTACTCTCGAGACAGCTGTGATTGTTGTTAGCCACATATTTTACCATGCTCTGCCTTTAGTGGTATTAATGCATAAACTATCTTTTTTTTTTAACACAATTCTGTTATGACTGACTTAACCTGAGAGCCAACTTTTTAGCAGAAGTTCTTGTCAGGGTGATTATTTTGACTCGCTTTGGATAATAGCTGTGAACTTTGTATTATCAGTGCAGTTCTGCGGGCAGTGGAGTAAAGATGTATGAATTAAACTTCAGAAATTACAAAACGTTCTTATTAAAGAAGTGATCAATTCATCCATACTCCATTTCTGTGTACATGCAAAAAATCTATAATCTATATGGGCTTTACAGTTTGATTTTTTTATCAGTAGTTTAGGAGAATAAAAAGTCTCTTCTGTACTTATTTCTGTATTTTTCAAGTATATGCTTTTCATAATATTTGCTTAATTTGTTTTTCTAACATTTTGGGGCAGTATATTTTCTTCATTGACTATATGTATCAATTTCATTGAGAGAATCTATGAAAATATTTTACATTTTAACTGCCTTAGTACACTTAGCACTTAAAACATCTAAATACAGATATCGAGAGAGAGAGATATCTTTCTCTGCAAAAAGTTCCATTCAGTGTGATCAAGTTTGTTACAACAAACAGCTCTACAGAGCTAGCAGTACTAATGTTATGTTATGGAGTGTCTTATTTTGCTACAAACATTTAACCTGAACCAAAACTTTAGGAGAAATGTATGGATGGAAAACAAAAATGACCTAACAAAGCAGCAAACTAAGGACTCTTTATGGTGTTATATTTTTGTTTGCTTGTTTGTTCTTAAGGAGCCTTTTCCAGGAGATAATGTGTTTGCTTGTCATATCTTGACTGAAAAAAATGACATTTGGTTTGAGTAAGAGTGCATGTTTGCTATTGTGTTTGGTGTCAACTTCATTTTGATCAAGTTCCAGGCTTTTAGAAATGCAGTTTGTTAGTGCTTCTGATTATTAATGCTTAAAAAAAAAAATACAGAAAAATCCACTCCACTGAGCCTGTTTTTACATGCAGTTACAATTTCCTGCTACAAATCAGATCTAGGCTTCAGGAGTGAAATTGAATTTCCAGTTAATCACCTCTGCTGACTTCGAGTAATGTAGCAGCATCAACAGATGAAATGATCCTACAGCTCACAACCACTGAGATGTTGTGGTTCTCCACAGTCTCTTCCATACCACATGTTTCTGCTGCTTTCCTTCAGAGTAATTGTGGCACTTCACTGACCACCCTTTATGAGTTGTTTCTGTTTGCTAAGCTGGCGGAAAACAAATCCAGCTAAAACTATGTTTTTCTTTCTCCAGGCTAATCAGGAGGTTTCTCGTGGGGTCAGACAAGTGTCAGAGCTTGCTCAGATTGTTCTGCAGAATTGTGTGGCTGGTTGTGGTGTGGAACAGAATGGATGGAAGAGAAGGGATGGTTGCTTATGGCCAGATCCTTGATCTGGCTGATCAAGTTGGGGCCGGTATAGGGAAGTGGAGCAAGGTCTTAAGGCTCTGAAGGGAGTTGAGAGGAAGAAAGAAAGAGAATGGAAGGGCTGACTAAAAGCTGAGAGAACGCTGACTAGAACTGAAGCTTTTTGGCATGCTGCTCAAACTGGCCTGGCTGGAAACTGTTCCGCGTGAATGAGGCAGGAACATACCAGAAATTAGACAAAGAAGTGGTAGTGGAGAATAGAACAAGTGGAGCAAATGCATATGTGCACTACAGTGAAGGAGAGAGTATCATAGAATCATCATAGAACTGTTTGGGTTGGAAGGGATCTTTAAGATCACTTAGTTCCAACCTCCCTGCTATAGGCAGGGACACCTCCCTCTAGACCAGGTTGCTCACAGCCCCATCCTGCCTGGCCTTCAATGCTTCCAGGGAGGGGCCATCCACAACCTCACTGGGCAACCCATTCCAGGGTCTCACCACCCTCACTGTAAAGAATTTATTCCTAATATCTAGTCTAAATCTACCCTCTTCCAGTTTAAAGCCATTTCCTTTCCTCCTGTCACTACTTGCCCTTATTTAAAAAGTCCCTCCCTAGCTTTTCTGCAGGCCTCTTCAGGTATTGAAGGCTACTAGAAGAAAGGCTGAGATGATGGATCCAGAATGTAGTCTGGGAGTGAAAGGAGGAAGGCAGGCGCAACTGTAACTGAATTGAAAGACAGACTGGGTAAAGATAGGATAAAAGGACTCAAGTTGAAATGGTTGGACAAAGAGATCCATAACTGGAAGTGTAAAGTACATGCTTTCTTTCTTTTCTGCTTTTTTAGTAGCAGTTTATTTTGTAGTTACAACTGATTAAAATAATTGTAAACCACCTGTTTCTGTGTATGTCAAAATAAAATACTTCTGTGGAATTTACGAATAGATTATATTGAACAGAACCCTTCTTCTTTTATAGGAACATCATAAAAGATCAATTCCAAAAGATACTTGGAATCTTCTGTTAGACTTTGGAAATATGATTGCAGATGATATGTCCAACTATGATGAAGAAGGTAAACCGTATGTGAATATCATCAAAAATTGATACAGCATTATTAAAATATTGCTTTAAATGAAAAACAGAATATAGAATCATGAAGTGGTTTGGGTTAGAAGGGACCTCAAAGATCATCAAGCTCCAGTACCCCTGCTGCAGTCAGGGCCACCAACCTCCACATTTAATACTAGACCAGGCTGCCCAGGGCCCCATCCAACCTGGCCTTGAACACCTCCCAGGATGGGGCATCCACAACCTCTCTGGGCAGCCTGTTCCAGCTCCTCACCACTCTCTTGGTAAAGAACTTCCCCCTGATATCCAACCTAAATCTTCCTTTCTTTAACTTAAAACCGTTTCCCCTTGTCCTGCTGTTATCTACCCTTTCAAAGAGTTGACTCCCCTCCTGTTTGTAGGCTCCCTTTAGGTACTACGTGGCTGCATTGAAGTCACCCTGAAGCCTTCTCTTCTCCAGGCTGAACAAGCCAAGCTTCCTCAACCTTTCCTCACAGGGGAGGTGCTCCAGCCCTCTGATCATCTTTGTGGCCCTCCCCTGGCCCCCCTCTCCAACAGCTCCCTGCCTTTCTTGTACTGGGGGCTCCAGACCTGGACACATTACTCCAGATGGGGCCTCACAGGGGCAGAGTAGAGAGGGACAGTCACCTCCCTGTCCCTGCTGGCCACCCCTCTTCTGATGGAGCCCAGGATACCATTTGCTTTCCGAGCTGTAAGAGCACACTGCTGGCTCGTGTTAAGTTTTTCATTCACCAGGACCCTCAGGTCCTTCTCTGCAGGGCTGCTCTCAAGGACTGCTCCTTCCAGTCTGTATAAGTGCCTGGAATTCCTCCGGCCCAAGTGCAAAACCTTGCACTTTGCTGTGTGGCAAAAGTGACCTCATTAGGTCCACCCGGGCCCACCTTTCCAGTCCCTCTGAATGGCATCCCTTCCTTCCACTGTGTCAACTGTACCACTCAGCTTGGTGTCATCAGCAAACTTGCTGAGGGTGCACTCAATTCCATCATCAATGTCATTGATAAAGATGTTACCTGTTGCCAAGATGCTAATGATTAAAAGCTTGCTATAATATGTAGATAAAAGTAAAGATATTGTCACACCATGATATAACAGGTAATATCTGAAACTGTTATGGTACAAGTATCACAGTGTTGCAGTACAAAAATACTGCTAACTGCAAAACTATACGCTTTTTTTTTAGAGACCATGCCAACTTGCTGCCAATAATAATGTATTAATTTCTGAATTTCTGAACTGCATGCCTTCCCTTTAGGAGCATGGCCTGTTCTTATAGATGATTTTGTGGAATATGCACGACCGGTAGTCACAGGAGGAAAGCGTAAAACTTCCTAACCCCAGGCTCATCAACGTGGACTAAATGCGCAGTCTGAACTGCATTAGGTAACGAAGATTTGTTGGCTGATAGCTGTGCACACTGTTGATGGTTTCAGTGGTCACGGTGAGATTCCAGAGACAGAACAGAAGGTTCTTCCTTTCTGCCTAAAGAAAATGATGGCTGAGTTGTGGACGCTTCGTGAACAAGCTCGGAAGATGGTCCAGGCTGATTGCAGGCTATTGGCTTCAATTATTGTACTGGTTGTATCATATAGGATGTAGATTTTGCATGATTTTATACTTTGGAGAAGTTTATCTAGAGGCCACTTTATTATTGAAGTTTTGACAGCACAGCATGCCAATGAGTTCATGATCCAAAGTGAACACCAGCAGTCAAATAAATAAAACTGTATTATATTGTACTTATATTAAAGGCAGTATTTGTGGTATATAAATTAAATCCCTAAATAAAACTTACGCAGTACGTTGTGTTTTTATAAAAGTTAGCTCTGTGGATCTGTCCTAATGGAGAATTGTAAAAAAACGTGCTTTTTTAATATGTTGCCAGATTTTTAAATTAATATTTGTAAGCCTTAGATACATAGATTGATCATCACATCCAGCCTTTTGTCTTCTGCTGAGGCTGACTTCCTCATTGCTGCGTTCTTGAAGTGCTTGCACATGCGTTGCTGAGGAAGAGCCGCTCCTCTATCCTGTGTTGCGACTCCAGCTTTTTGTTAACCATTTTAAAGTTGACTGTGTGCAACCAAAGATGCTTTTGTAATTCATGTTTGATATCATTATTCAGCTAGTCTTCAATTATGTATTTTTTTATTTTAAATAATGGATTGGTAGAATATAACTTGTAGCCTGAAACATATCAATTCTAGCAAGATTCAGCAGCTTAGGAGTGCAATTCCTGACATGGCTCCTAGAAAGTAAGCATGAATAAGCCCAGAGACTTCAGTAGTTGGCTTCTACTTTGGAAATAGTTAGAAGTAAGGAAACTTCACATTAATGATGATAGTCTCTGAATATTTTGTATATTCAGTAATTTTTATGCGAGGGGAAAAAAAATACAGCATCACTCATTTCAAGTCGAATTGGATCTGTTTTCACTAAATCTGTATGTATTTTTCTCCCCTCTCTGTAGCTATCTATTATAAAGTGCATAAATGTCAATGTCCTTTTTCCCAGTGTCTTGCAATGCTTAAGCACAAGACTTTACCAGAAATTATTCAACGTGTTTTCAACGGGGCTCTTCTAAATGCTACCTCATCAAAAAGAGGTGGTCATAGCTTCTGTAAAAGTTTGTTAAAGCAAAGAGTTGCTAAAGAATATCTGCAAATATGATCAATACGTGTGCTGTAACCAGAGCTGCATAGATGCAAGAATTTGAGAAGATTGTGCATTAAGTTATATAGCATATCTATTGGATCACATCAGGTACCTTCAGTATTGCATGATGGCAATTTTATTTCATAACTATGAGGATATAAAAACGTATAAAACTTGTAGTCTTCTTTAAAAACAAAAACACCTCTAAATATGAGTTTCATGTAAGCAGTCAGCTTTCATGTATGGCAGTGAAGCCTAGAAGAACAAATGTCCATACTGCATACAGAAAGCTTACCTTCATTCTTCTACTTGAGAAGACTTCAGTTGTGCATGATCTTTAAAAAGCAGGGCTAAAAAAATTAACGAATTTTCTGCATATAGAAAGATAGCAAGCAAGTCACAGATGCCCAACTAGTTAGTTATTGTTTGTCTTACCCAAAGCAGTGTTTTTAAATGTTGGATCTTGCATGGCAGCCACTAGATGTCAGTGTCTCGGTCTTCAGGTGCTTATCTGTATTGTGCAGGAAATTAGCCTGTAACGTTAACACAAACTCTTACTTTCTGACTATATCTTCTTAGAAGGGGATTTGTGTACATAATTCCAGCATTCTATGCAAGTCAACAGAGATTTAAAAACAGTATGATGCTCTTTATAATGCATTTGATTTTTCTACTTGGCCTACTCAAAACTAGTAATTTCTGCGTCTGTCCTATAGGCTTTGGAGAATAAATGTTACATCCAATGGCATCAACTGCTTCTATCCAGCCAGTAGCAGTGGAGTGCTTGTAGTTCACACTATGTCACTTAGAATGTATAGGTATAATATAACAGAGCAGAAACAATTTAATCTATTGGTGTGTGGTGTAATCAAACAGTTTCAGAGCACTAGAGCTTGTGAAACATTTGTACGTGCTGAGAACTCCCTCAAATCAACCTGATGACCCTTTTACTTTTCAGAATAAGTAGAGCATAACAAATGCATGTGGCTTGAGGCGTTTTGACTTAATAATCCAAGGAAGAAGGTGCTTAGCACAGTGTTCCATTTCCATACGGACATTATTGTTTGCCTCTCTTAAGCCTTCCAACAGAAGAGGACTGGGTAAAAGTGTAGCAGTATATTGCTTCTGCTTTTGCTCTTCCCAGTCTTGTACCCACTTGAAACCACCTGTGCACTTTATCTTCCTATAAATATGGAATAGATATGGATTGTTCAAGCTTGAACAATCATAAAAGTAAATGCAAATAAACTACTTTCTGTTGATGACTTCCTTATGAATTCTAATACTTGCTACTGTTCACTCTTACGCTTCACAGTGCTCTCTGACTTAGTTTTTTTAGCTCATATACTGGGAACACGTAGGCCGATCAATTTATAATTATAAGTGGTACAGAAATCTTTAAGTTGTTCCCTGCATACCATATTAGTTCCTAGATAAGCTGTTTGTATTTGTTAAAGTTGTTGCCAAGTTGTTTGGTTTTACATCCTAGAGCGTTTGAAACTGAGCCACAGGATTTGTACTTGCCAATTCTAAATTTAAATGTAATTTATCACGTGTGTCATTCCAAGAAGAACACAGCCGCAGGCATCCATTTGTGCAATGCACCTGGGAGCTGTGCTGCCGAGTAAGCTGTACGTGTGTGAATTTTGTGGCAATGGAAAAAGGAATAAAGGGAGTTGGAACATAAAGGATCGAAGTCGGTCATGTGGGATCTCTTTATGGTTTTGTCAGCTTTCTGCTTTAAAAGCCTTGCAAGGACTAGTGGGGTTTTGGTTTGTTTCAGTTAGTTTATTGGATTCCTGCATTTTTATTCCATCAGGAAGAAGAGGGCGAGGGTATAACTTGACCTTTTTTTAGCAGTTATACTGGAAACAAATGTCTGCCTGTTTTGTTCATCTGTGCCACCTTTAAGCTTTTAAGCAGCTTGCTGTGTTTAGCTGCAGTGCCGGATCCACTACGCCTACCCAATAGCGACTGAACTCTCCCATTTGCATCCTCAGTTTGTACTAACAACGAGATGTAACTGCAGGGGAAGTCTTGCTCAGTCCTAGGTTCTGAGCTCTGCAGGCAAATCTGTGCAGAGACCTTCAGAGGTATGTATTCAGCTGTCCTTAATTCTCTTCTGAAAGTTTGGAGCAAAACAGGTGTCCTCTGTGCTTTCCCCATGGCATCTCTCTCCAGCCTCTGTGATGCCACAAGTGTTCTCCTGTAACAGCAACACTGCTGATGAGTCATGGCATGATACCTTTTCCAACCTGCTGCTTCCCTCAGCATCCACAAAGCCGGCACCTGGCACATCAAGAGGCACAGCCCTTCTGAAAGGGAAAAAGGTCATGTTTTGCAATAACGAGACCTTTTTTTATTTTTATTTTTAGGAAGTATTCACCAAAACTTGCTTTCTGACATTTGCATTGTAAAGAGTGTAAAGAGCGTGCTGGGTAGAATAAGGTGAGAAGGACACCTGTAACACTCAGCTTTTTTGTTACAAGCCTTTGATAGAAGGATCTGCGGCTGCAACCACCTCTACACTCACATACACAAGATGCCAAATTCCAGATCAGTGGAATTTGTGTATTCACCTCTTAATGAGAAAACACCTGAGGAAGCTTAAGGGCATTCACATTTTTATTAAGTGATTGGGATGCTTCCTCTTAATGGCTTGTATAGGTGCTTGACATCCACAGTGTTTTCTCTTGTGCCTCTTAGAAGCAGTGAGATGCTCTGTTCTCTGCCATTTGTTGTTACACAAACCCTATAGGCTTCATGTGATGTTGTAGGCCTTCTGTCAAGACAGTAGAGAAGAATCAAGTCTGTGCTGCAGCATTAAAGGAACATTTTTCTCTCAAGGCAGTGGTGTGAAGCAGCATAAAAATGATGCACCCCCAAGTAACTAAACAAGTAAAGGCTTTGCTTGTTTTTTTCCTGGGCCTCAGTGTCTTCTATAATTAGTACCGTTCTTAAAGACGTGATCCTTATGCCAGAGTGAAACCCTTCCCTTTGGTAGTCACGACGTTACATCTCTGATACATCTGGTGAGAGTTAGTGAATAGGTTCAAGTCTAAGCAGGGGCTAGAGCAGAAAACAGAACTGTTGAGAAGTCCTGTCTGGTATCAACTGTACTTTTCTGGGGTACAGCTCTGTGTCCTTGGAATAGGTGAAATCTGAATCCAGGGCATTTCCTACTGAGTGTATTGACTGGCAGACTCATAGGACAGGCACCTATGGCGTAGTCTTCTTTTACTCAAAATGCTGAAGGGCTGTTGGTGGCAGCCGTCTCAGCTCATGCTCTGTTGACTGGCAGTAGTACATTTAAAGGACATCACGTGCAGTTTACAAATTAAACGAAAGCTCAGTTCTTTGTTGTGTTTCAATCTAGCCTTATTTCCATTAGCTAAGGGCTTTGTTCCTAATTTGGGCTACGTTACGAGCAGTTGAATGTGCATGCAACAGTGTAAAGTCCATGGGAGGCAAAAGGGCAGTACGACTGCCAGCCACATTTAAGAGGAAGAGATAAATGGAAAACTAAGAATAGCTTTGCCCATTTCCAGAAAGGAACCTTTCATCTGATAAGGCCCCTCCTGGCTCTCCGCAGTGCCTCAGCAGGTGGTTTGCAAGTCTTTCCATGAGCTTTAAAATGACAATATTCTGTGGGAGTGCCAAAAGCGTGCTGCAGCAGGCTGCAGGGACCTGTAACTGAGATGTCAGACTGGAAGCTACAATGCCTCCAATGTTTTTTCTAAGACGTGTTTGCCTGAGTTTTCCATTTGAGTGCTCCCTTTCAGACCGCCATAGAATCATAGAATAGCTCAGGATGGAAAAGACCTTCAAGATCATCATGTCCAACCACAACCTAACCATACTACCCTAACTATAACAACCCTCCGCTAAATCATGTCCCTGAGCACCACATCCAAATGGTTGCCCGTGGTTGGCCATCTCTGGAGCTGGCTGCCCAGCCATGTTGCACAGCTCATGGCCCTCAGCCCTATGCAGTGCCCCTGGGACATAAGGCATAACTGCCCTTTGCTCTGTGCTTTTTCCATTCAGGATTGTTCTTTCCTACCAAAGAAACACACCCGTAGTGTCCTTAAAGCTCAGCACTTCTGTTACCTGTGTACCAGTCTTTAAAACACAAGTCTGCTAACAACAGAGGCTGCTTCCTCCGGGTTTGCTTGTTTCTCAGAATGTAGAGCGAGGATAGCAAACCTTATCTTCCATCCAAGTGATTGGAAGCTATGTTAAGGTTTCTTGTGTGAAGTACAGTAGTATTCGTACTCGTGTCAAATATCCTGTCTGTGATTAACTGCTTATCATTCTGGCAGGTAGCAGGATGCATCCTCTGCACCGCTGCCCTTTTCCATCTGAATAGCAATCAGGATTGCTTCCCATAAAAGATTAAAGGAAAACAAAGCTCTTTCCCCAGGTATCCTCTATCAAAACTGCAGTAAAGCCAATTGCATTCAAGTCAAAGCTTTCTGCACATCTGCTTGTATTTCAATCTGTAAAGTGGTAGTAATCTGTGATTCTTTAGGTCAGCATGAACAGTGCCTTGGAACCAAAATTTAGGTTGGTCTCCATAGACCCTTGAAGGAAGATGCTGAGCCTACACAGACGGATTCGTGGGCAATCTATGTTCAGAAGGCTGCAAAATTGCAGAGCCCTGTCTTATACTGCCTGGCAGCAGCACAGAAAAAAAACTGCAGCAACAGAATGAAGTGCTTAATTTTCCAAGCATCAACTTTGGAAAGATGGTATTAAGAAAACTCAGTTCTTACGTAGTGTATTTCTTTATACGTGAACTTTCTGAGATTGGCAGGATACCATTTAAATACATCTTTCAAAATAGTTTCCTTTACGAGTGCAAATGTGGGCTGCACGTAAGCTCTGCCTTAGGAAAAAGTCATTCTTCGCCAGGCAGCAGCACTTGGGACTGAAGCTGGCATTTTGCTCAGTGCTTGTCCAGGGGTGCAGTGAATTAGCTAAACAATCCTGGTGGAACAGCAAGAAAGTTGCTGACAAAATACTGCCATGCAGCACAATTAGAAATGTGCATTTTACTTCAGATGGGCTTTCTTGCCACCTAAGCCATCATTCTTGTGGTTCCTGATTAACGGGCACCTCTTTCATTGCAGGCTTTCAGCTTCTCGGTCAGTCCCTGAAAGCGAGACTGACTGCAGCCTATCAGAAAAGTGTGGGAAAATGTATTAATTTGCAAGTTATTAAATAAATAAACACACTTGTGAAGCCATCTGTTTTTCTGGGTGTAGAATTACTTGCACTGGGTAGGGCTCAGCATTTCCTGGCTTGCTTTATCCAGTGTGGCAGAAACGCTGTTTTTGCACTTCGCTTTGTGGGCGCGCTCCTCCAGTTCCATTGAACAAAGCCTCTGCAAAGTCCCCAGCTTATGAAATATTTCCTCTCCATTGGGACCCAGACAGGAGACGGCATCTGCAGAGCCAGAAAAGGAAGCTCTTGCCTTATAGAGAGCACTCGTGGGGTGACACAATGGATGATATAAAGTGTCAGAGGAGCTGAGCCGAAGGCAAAGGAACAAAGGAAGATCTAGATCCGGTGGCTGTGGAGAGCGAGAAGTGTCTCAGGGATGGATAAATTTAAGGCTGCACTTGTACTGGCCGGGGTAGGAGATGCTCTTGGTTACAGAAATTTCTCCCGACAGGACAATGCTTTAGGTGCAAAAATCCAGCAGGAGCTGAAGGAAATCGGAGGGCTGGAGAACCTGGTGCTCTCCCCAGACAAATGGCCAGTAAGTGACAACACGCTCATGCACATGGCTACAGCAGAGGCTGTCATCACAGGTAGGTAAGATGGACTTGAAACTGCAGTCTGGAAAGAAACAAAGCTGTAGAGTTGCTGCTTTTTCTTAAAATAAGCCCAAGTCAGGAAAAAGTGTGTCAGAAATGCTGTTGATGTGAATAATGATGTGCTTTAGCTCATCTCTTCCATGAGCATGGTCCTGTGGCCACCGCTCCAGCTGAGGAGCTGTGATTTCTCACGTGTGGAGGGGCTCTCTCTGTGCTTCCCCTCATTTTATAAAGCTGGCTAAAGCTTAACGACTTGAAATGCTGAAAGTCAAGAGCGACAAAAAAACTGTTAAGTAGGTGATCTGTACACTATATTCACTAGGGATTGGTACAGCCACTAGAAAGAAACCTGTCTGAAATTCTTCCATAAAAGATCAGAGCTTTCATGAGTGCATTTCTAACATGTCTGTGCTCCGTGCTCCAGGCGGGGGTGGATACCCTTGATATCTTGTCCTGGCTAAAATGCAATGGCAGCAGAGGAGCAAGCTGCTTTGTAGGGAGAGCTCTGCACCTTTAATCCAAACAATATTCTAAAATACGATGATAATAAAGTATATCACAATGGTGAAAGTTATTAATATGTCTTCTAGAAGCACAGCAGTTTGAGAGAAAACCTTTTCATACGGTAGTACTGTTTTTCAGACTAAGTGATATTTTTATCAACACTCTATCCACTGAACTAAGGCTTTCTGAGACCGTCTGGGTTGTCACCAGAAATTCTTCAGAAGGCAGCCGCCTTTCAGCAACATTTTGTCTCCTCCCAATGAAACAAATTTTTAAAACTCATTTCCTGTAACACGTGTAGCACTGAATAACTAATAGCAGCAGAACCCAACAGCGAAGATGAGTATTGTTACAGTCAATGAATGTGCTTCTGCTTCGTTGCTTTATCTCTGTTTTCTTCTAACGTGCTCTAAATTTAGCGTGCAGAGATCAGTTGAAGAGTGTGGCGGACACTTCATGCCTGGCTCTTAGCTGGCCAATGGTTTAAGGGGTAGCTAATACACTAAAGATAAGGGCAAGATGTCAGCCTATCAAGAACAAAGATGACTAACATATTTCTGAATATAGGCTATGATTAAATACATATCATATGTTTCCTGCTCGTTGAACTGTCCAAAACCATAACTTCTGAACAGTCAAGCCAGTTGGACTATGAGTATAGTAATAAATCTTGCATGCAGCAGGAGCACTGCCTTCTTTGAAGAAAGAAAGGTCTCACTAATTTTCATCACCTATGCTTATCTCATGCTCTTATTTCTTTGTCCTGATCAAGTGGGCTTTAAAAAAGATGCTGCTGTGGGCTGGTGAGAAAACAAAAAGCAGGAGTAGAGAATTTTAGTGAGAAATCTTCATTTCAGGGCAACATTCATAAATGGGGAAAGCATGTCTCTCCCTCTACTTCCCAGAAGGGAGGCAGGGCCTCTCCTCCTGCAGGCATCTTCCTCATACAGAGGGGACGCAGTAATCTGCTGGGCTGGTCAGGCTCACCCTCTATGGGAGCAGAAGGCCCCATCCAACCTGGCCTTGAATGCCTCTGGGGATGGGGCACCCACAGCTTCTCTGGGCAGCTGTGCCAGCGCTTTGCTGCTCTCTGAATAAAGCATTTTCTCCCAACATCTAACCAAAATCTCACCTTTTAGTTTAAAGCCATTGAGTGCTCCCACTTAAAGAAAGAGCCTGTCCTATTGGCCTGCTGGCTGAGGCCTCATGTGTAGGACCCATGGTGGGCTCAGGACCCCGGCTCTGGGGACAGGGCTCCTGCAGGAGGTGTCGGGTGGTAAATCCTGCTCTTGGCTCACATCCTCAGAAGCTGACATCTGATTCCTAAATCTGGAAAGAGTTGGCAGTTTGAAAGCATCATGCTCCTCCAGGACTGTATGTGAGACGGGCAGTGTAATTGATAGGACTTTTTTCTTATAAAAGGAAGGGAAATTTCATTTTACTCTGCATCTTTTTTATTTGTCTGCCTGCAAAAACGTCACTTTAGAGAATTTGTGACTGATGGGGTTCAAAATTTATTCCCAAATTTAAATGCTTCTGTAGATTTCAAGAAATCACCAGTATTTGATGAAATGAAGACATTTTTAGAACTTCCCCTGGTGTTGTTTCACAGAATCACAGAATCACAGAATGGCCCAGGTTGGAAGGGACCTCAAGGATCATGAATCTCCAACCCCCCCTGCCACAGGCAGGGCCACCAACCTCCCCATTTAATACTAGACCAGGCTGCCCAGGGCCCCATCCAACATGGGGTGTTGGATGGGGCCCTGAACAAGTGTTCATCCTTGGACACTTCCAGGGACAGGGCAGTTTGATTTGGGGGATCGTTTGATCCATAGTCAAACCACATGTCAGAGTGCTCACTGAGTACACAGAAAACTTATAGCTGGCTGGCAGCCTCCTCTGTTCCCACTGGCTATGAACTTGTAGGATTCAGTGAAGGCTCTTCCTCAGTGCAAACCAGGGCATCAGCAGGGCAAAGCAGCAGTTAGACTGAAGAAACAGTGTAGGTTCAGCATGGCAGAGATTCCTTGGGCAAGACTTCATGGTTGTGGATGAGTGTGGAGATGGGCCGAGCTGGGTGCAGCTGGCACCAAGGCAGGAGGTGCATGCAGCGAGGCCTGGGCAGCACTGCACACCCAAGGTGAGAGAAAGCCCCCCAGCAGCTGCTGCAGGGAGAAGAACCCCTCAGTCTGTTCAGTCTAAGAATGAAATGTGAAAAGTGGGAAAAGGTAAAAACAGAGAGACAGGAGTGTTTTCTCTCCAGCCCGCTCTCATGGTTTGCAAAATTGTTCATAGTAGCACCGGCACTGTTCCTCCATATACTGGAAACAGAAATAGGAACAAATATTAACTGCATAACTAGCCTTCTTTGTTTGTTGTCAGTGCTCTCTCGCTATTCTGCATTTACGTGACAGCCTCTGCCCCTGTTCTGAGCAGATTACTGGTGTATGGAGGACCTGTACCGCGAGCTGGTGAAGCGCTACGTGGATGCTGTGGACAAGCTCTCGGGGAGGCGGCCAGACCCCGCAACCATCGAGGGCTGCCGGGAGCTGAAGCCGGATAACTACCTCCTGGCATGGCACACTCCATTCAATGAAAAGGGTACCGTACCGCTTTACATTCATAGACACTGGCTTGGGTAACACCAGCCTTCAAGATTTGGGGCAATGGGAAAATGGCTTTGTTTTTCTCCCTGATGTCAGAAGTTACTACCCCTGAAACATTTCCATGCTTGCCTGGGGATGGCAAGAGGTCTGCCAGGAATTCCTGCTCCGGGGCACTGTGTCCTCTCGTAAATGCACCCTTCCCCATTTAACATCTATTTAAAGAGACTTTGTCCTTGGCTCCGTGCCTCTGGGTTCAGGTCTTTGTCCTTGAGTTTAATGGTTATTTTAAGAAATATTTTCTGCTTTTTTTTTTTTTTTTTAATCATTTAAATGTTTGTAGATGCAGATCTTTTCAGTCATACGTTACTTTTCTTCAGGAGGATGCAATGCTAGGAACGACAACTGTTTAACCAATAATCCCAAATATTCCCAGCACCGCTTCCCTTCCCAAGACCCTTACTTTCTCTTCACAATCATTTCATTTTATGATGAACAGAATTTCTACTTCCAGCTAATTAGCACGCATGCAGCTGTGTACACTCGTAGACCTGAGCAGTGCCACTAACCGTGAATGACTGCAGCGGCCATGGCTGCCCACACAGGTGTTGCACCGTGTCAGTGTGACGCAGTACTGCTGTGTACAGATACTGCTCAACAGCATTGTATGTTGATGCAACACTGTGACAAAAACAAGGTGGCACCATGCCACAGCCATTTCTGAATCTCTGCAGGCAGTTTTATCTGACACAAAAAGGGTCTCTCACCCAGCCCCTGCCACTACCATAGCTGCTGGGTGGGGAAGGCTCCCCTCTGCTTTACTCTGCCCACCAGCCATACTCTGGGCAGATCTGAGACAGTGCCCCTTTGGCAGTCATCCTGTGCTTTCTGACTGACAGTGAGTAAAGCTCAGTCAAAATAATAGTGGGAGCTGCTGCTGGCCCTGAGCAGGTCTAGACACCCCCAGCAGCAGGACACAGCTGTTCCCCAGCCTGCTGCTGTTTTGCTTTCAGCCTTCTTCCTCCCCAGCTTTCCATGGCTGAAGATTTGCTCTTGCGATGCTCTGGGCTAGAACTGTCTAAAATGAATTCCTTCAGATCCAGCAGCTATAACGCACTGCCTCCATCTGGTCCCACAAATATCACCCTGAACATCTCATACATTATTTACTTTCACATTGAATTTCCACAAACTTCCACTTGAGGCAAGAAAAACCTATGTTGCTCAATGTCAGGTGCTATCTTGAATGATTCTGGTACCAAAATCCTCTTTTCTGGTGGTCATTTTATGTCATCCCACTTCTTGCAAAGTTCATGTGCTAGCCTCCATGGAACAGTCAAACTGGAGCTTAGATAATTTCAAACTGCTCATGTAAAGGTCTTCTGCTCAGCTTTGTGTGTGTATAGTCAGCACATCAACTTCTTATATTAAACTGCTCTATGGTCTCTTTGCCACCTACTGCTGCATTCATTGGCATGCTCGCAGAAGAGGTACACAAATTATGTTAAAGGGTGATGAGATTCCTATGACCATCAAAAGAATTGCCCAAGTCTGTACAACAGCTTCTGTTTTAAGAGTTTATATCCACATTATGGCATCGATAAGCATTGATAAGGAAAAAGTTTAAGATAAATGCAGAAAGTTGGAGAACAAAAATGAAGAGAAGGATAAGCTGCAGATGGACAGCAGGGAAAAGGACTTGAGCTCTGAGTTTTCACAAAGAACAAACCATAGTCACAAAAGGATGCATCCTCTTCAGAGCTTAGCAGCCATTAATCTGATCTTCATTATTCTACATATGTAGAGTGAGGAAAAACCCACTGAGGTCTTCCATCCTAACAAAGATGGTCTAACATCCTAACTGCATGAATGAAGATGATATAGTAATTTCCTGCAGAGAGAGAATTGTTGTAGAGAAAAGTTACTTCTCATAAATCTGTTAGAAAGTCCATGAAATAGTCAAGAAATCAGAGGACAAATGAGATGTCTGAAGATGTCTGAGGCTGTTTGGATTTCCAATGCATTCAACAGCTTTTGTAGCCACTAATGTCTGAAGTAGATCCATAAAATCATAAATAGGATGGAGAACATTAATATGGGTAGAGAAAACTCACTGTCTCCTCCAGAACAGAACTAGGCATTTCAAATGAAACCAATCAGTCATGAATTCCAAGCAAGTAAAAGGGAGAACTTAATGTAGCAACTAATTAAGTTGCACAACTCTTTTCAGTGGGAATGTGCAGGTGATAACATTCCTATGGGTTCAAAAAATAGCTTTGCAAATTCACTCACAGAAAATCCTTCAAGGGTTCTAAGCGGAAGAATGAAGCAGCAGCTGCCTCCTGAACCAGGCAATCAAATTGTCAGCAGTTTATTTAGTACAAAGGGACTACGTTGTTATAGTTTTCTTTTACTCTTTCTTAGGTATCCTCTCAGTTGGTCAATGTCAGAGTCAGACTGGCCTTTATTTTGACCATGGAGGACAGTCCTTATGTTCTAACAGTTGTATCTCACTCCTGGCAGGAACTAGTCTTGCTGCCCCTTGCTTCACTGATTTGAATGGCAGATATTGATACATTGGAGCTAATAGCTACTAATAATCTAAAGCCCTTCCTAGGCTTAATGTTATTCCCCATGGTGCAATTTTTTTTTTGTTAATGAGTTTGCTTGTTTAATTCTGCAGTAGGTTTTAATATAGTTTTATAAACTGGAGGAACACAATGAAGTTGCAAAGGCAAGAACCTTCAGACCTGCAGTCTGTAGTGTATCCTCCTCTTTCAATGCACCAAGAAGCTCTCTTCCCACAGTCTGTACAGAGATCCAGGGTTGTCCCATCCCAGGTGCAGAGTGCAGCAATTGCTCTTGTTAAACTTCATGCAGTTGGTAATTGCCCAGCCCTCTTAATTTATCACAATCTCTGCAAGGCCTCTCTTCCTCGAGGGAGCCAGCAGCTCCCTCCAGTTCAGTGACACCTGCACTTACTTAGAATTCATTCAAGACCTGCATCCAGATCATTTATAGAAACACTGAAGATAACTGCCTTTAAAATGGAGCCCTGATACTGAGATTTTTTAATGAAGAATTTGTTCTTGCAAGCAGAAGATACATTCTCCCAGTTAAGCTGACTGGTGCTCTAGAAGACAGGATTTCTTTCCTTCTTCTTTCATGTGGTGTCTGTGTGACTTGTGGAACAGATAGGCATTTTTATCTGTAGCCAGGCACTGCCCTTGCAGCATACTTATGAAGCAAATGCGTCATTTGCAAGACAAGTGTCCATTAAGAGGAGTGGCCAAGGGTGTCCTGGAGAGGATCTTTTTTCTTATTATCAGGACAGCTTGTAAGAGATGAAGTAAAAAGCTCTGAGCCTGCAGAGAATAAATTAGTATTTTGCAAAGTCCTTTCATGCCACATTTGTTTGATATTTGACCATTAGGCTGCCCTTGGTGTTAAATCAAGGTTAAAGAGGTGGAAGTTACTGTGCACAAAATGTACATGTTGAACTCTCAGGAGGAAGGGAAGAAACATCTTCATCTAACCTTGTCAGATCACTTAACATAGGTGCCCACTGAGGAGAGTTGCTGCCTGGGGAGAAAACAAGCCCCCTCTAGAGAATAATTCAGATCCTAGTTGGTCTGTGTTACATCTGGAGATGCCAATGGGTGTCCTGAGTTAATGTTTTAGTTTGGATTGGGCAGGTAACTCTGCATCAAATTTTTCTGGTCTCTCTACTATCATTCACACTTTGATTATGCTCATGATCTTAGAGCACACAAGCAGCAGTCATTTGGGTTGAGAATGAAAGGAAAGCAGTGCTCTAGGAGAGCCAAAATGAGTGCAGCCCAGGGAGCAGCCGAGTGCTCCTTTGGAGGTAGTTTTCCAAAGCACTGGTCTTTGTTCCTTGCCATCTGCTGTTTCACTGTGGCCTGTGGATTGCTCCTCTTGTGCCATCGTACTTGCTAACAGAGGCAATGTTTTTCCTTGCTGCTTCTCTGGGAAAGACAGGAAGAATGTGCTCTGAATGTAGGTCCCACACATGCTAAAATTAGGTGGCATAAATATTTCCCCTTATCTACCAGGGGCCAAGTAGGGAAACACTAATTGCTCTCAGCAATACCCAAGGTTCTGGGAAGTGTGAGTGAGTGAAGGCAGTGCTGAAAACATGCTAAGTACTTTGAAAAATCGAACCCTGTTCATCTCGGAATGAGTGCCTGCAATGAGTAAATGCCTTTTTGGGCACTGGCTCACCAGCTGTGAAGAGGAGATAATCACCTCACTGGTATCTTGTGAAGATAAGCTCATTAAAACTTCAGTGGCATCCTGATATTGCTGTGATAAGTACTGCGGAGAAAATAGTTAGTAAATTTAGCTCTGCATTCAGTAAACTGTATAAAAGATGAACACCTGGAATCATATACTCAGTACTGAGAATTAAAAGAAAGACCAGATTATCAACACATAATCTCTGCACTGCGTGAGGCAGAAATTCCCAACAAAAAGCTCAATAAATTCAGGCAGTACCATGATGGATATGTGCAAAACACTGACATCAGTTTGCACAGGAAACCTCAATTCTGAATTCTAACTTTTAAGGATTTGGCTCTGTACTCTTTGTTTTTGTGACACATCATTTTCTCAAGAAATAGAAGCTATTTTGTGAGCTACCTGTGGGGCTCTCTAGAAGGAACCACATAATAAAACTGTAAGATTAGCTGTGACAGTCATATAAAGAGTTTTACTAATGTACTCTCAGCATGACAACTACTAAAATACGGGCATAGTAAAAGCGTACCTGTTTGGCAGAGTGCTGTTTCCACTGCTGGCATCTGGAGCAAGAAAAGAGAGGTGTCAGCCAAGGATCAGTGAGAGTGACATGCCAGTTTGAATCAAACACTGGTAACAGGAGAGCATGCTGCTCTTTGATACCTGCTATGCTCTTTGTAGCACTCGAGAATACTGGAATATACTGGTAGAATATACTGGAATCTACTAGTATTAGAATAAATTGGCAAGATTACATGCATGAAACTTTCAAAACATTCAAACTTGTTCCTTTCAAAATACGTGACTTTGCTTTGCATGCTGTTTTCCTGCTTCCCAGAGAGCTCCCACACAGGTGCTGAATTAATAGAATGCACTTGTTTCTGATTGTATCAACATATTTATGCATCAACAATCTCTTTTTAAGTGCTTAGCATTGTTGTTTTACTTTAGGTTCTGGGTTTGGAGCAGCTACAAAAGCAATGTGCTTAGGGATGCGTTACTGGAAGCCAGAGAGGCTGGAGTCACTTATTGAAGTGAGCATTGAGTGTGGACGAATGACTCACAACCACCCTACAGGTAATATCTGCAGATGTATTTTTTCTATGAAGTGCCCACAGCTGCTTTTCACTTCTGAGAGGACTAACACAGCTCCTGTAAAACCACTTGGTTAAGCAGCTTTTGGTTTGCAGACTCCAAGGCCTTGGTTTGAATTTTGCTCAGGTAGTATATGTATATGTATGTATACAAGCTTATATATGAACTTGTTTATTATACAAACAGCAAGCTCAAACATAGGAGTGCTCCTTCCTAAAATCTCAATAACTAAACATACCCTGTCTCATCCAAAGCATATTCATGCCACTTGCCCTGATCAAATCTCAGGATTTGTGTACATCTAGATGACTCATGGTTACAGGGTGAGCTTACGGTTCAGAGGATAATAACATTTTTCTGTTGACAGGTCTTGTCACATCCGGTTGCTGCAGGTAAGGTAGAAAGCCATTTAGGACACAATCTGAATTATCATCTAAACAAAACATAAATAATTAGATTTAATGTTGCTCTGAATATCCGAGTCTGTCAATCTGATAGTTTCATGCTGCTTAAGCATGTATTCATTCAGTCTGCTTTAAAGCAATAAATAAAACTATAATGAAGAGTGACAAGTTCAACATGCTCAGTGCTCTGAAGCAGTCAGAAAAGCCATCGGGATGGCATAAAATTAAAGGAAAAGTTTTGAAAGCAAAGTAGAGAATATTTTTGAGGCAACACGCAACATCTATGGCTCATTAGCAACAAGTCTGCTTGTAGGTCTGGGTATCCCACTTCAAAAAAGGACTTAACTTGAGCCAGGAAATGGCAGCAAGGAATATCAAATGCCTTCTGCACGAGGAGAAATTAAGTCCAGAAGGATTTTTCTGCTGGAAAGGAGACAAGTGGCACAGTGGGGGGCAGTGAGAAGAGGGATGGAAAGGGCATGACGAACATCACTAACATCCTAGAAGGTACTGCGGAAAGTTTAGCTGTGAATCTCTTAAGTCAGAGACCGGAAAAACCCAACTGAGATGTCAGTCAGGACGGATACAGGACTGACTCTCCATCCTGGTCCCTGGCTTTGCCCACGAAACCCTCTGCAGCCACCTCATGCTGAGCGTGACACTTTTAAGGATCTTTGTGGCAGCTGGGATAGACGCTGTCTGTCCAAGTGAGACCATTTTTGCTGTCTCTGCCTGGTTTGCTTTGTTTTGTTTTGTTTTGTTTCAGATTCTGAAAGCATCTATTAGATGTGACTTTGGCCTGACTTGGTATTGAAGGTCTTATGGTACAGAGAAGTAGTAATCATCCACTCTGGAGCTGTAACCTCCTAAAATAATTTATGTTTGCCTTCAGAAGAACACACCAATTTCATGATTATCTCTGTGCATGAGAAAATGCTTTCTGAACCATGCACCCAGTGAAGCACACGCAACAATACTCTGCTCACCCAATGCTTGCTTGAATGATAGAGTTGTTTTGTTAACCTTCTTCTGCCCGTTGCTCTGGGTTGGTTTTGTTGCATTTGACAAAAATGCCAAGATCACAAGCAAATATGAGAAACAAGCTTGTCTGTTTCTGACATCACAGAAGATTTAAGTGCCCATTAATAGAAAGTTCTCTTCAAATATATTTGTATCCAAAGAGGAATACCTACAAGGGCATAAGGACAACGTGTTACTCAGACAACTGCCTCTTCCAGACAGATACAGCCCAAAGAAAATAATATCTAACTAGATAAAATGGACTTGTACCCCTAGAGTAAAATAAGCCAGAAGTGAGATCCACTGAGCTGAATGACTCCATACGCAAAGTGACATAGCTTTTAAGTGAATACTTTTGTGCTAGACCCTTATTCCATGTGACTTCAATTAGAAGATCTTCAGTATCAAATCATCATAATCATAGAATGGCTTGGGCTGAAAAGGACCTCAAAGATCATGTAGTTTCAACCCCCCTGCCATGGGCAGGGTAGCCAACCACTAGACCAGGCTGCCCAGAGCCACATCCAGCCTTGCCTTGGTTGTGGGGCATCCACAACCTCCTTGGGCAACCTGTTCCAGTGCATCACGACCCTCTTAGTGGATGATGTTTACTTTCGAGTCCTACCTCAATTTCTGTCAAGTTACACCACTGAGAACAGAATCTCCCTTCTGTACAAATTAAGTCATAAACCACTGGGAACTATGTGTTAGCCAAGAATCTCCACATGCCAAGAGCCAGCCAGTAAACAGACAGTGGTAGGTTATGTAAGGTTGTTAATCTACCTGACAGACCAGAGGCATCCTACTAATGATTTTACTAGTGACATGACAAGGACAGCACATGTACAGATCACATGGTTGTAATTATATTTATCTATTATTGCCAGGCTTTCTAGGCTCCCTATGCACAGCTCTCTTTGTGGCCTATGCAATACAAGGGAAGCCCCTGGTGCAGTGGGGAAGAGAAATGATGAAGGTTGTGCCGATGGCGGAGGAATACTGCAAGAAGACCATTCGTCACATGGCAGGTAATGTCTGAACCAAGAGTTATTTTCTTAAAAGTGTGTTCAGCTAGAAAGATTCCAAAGAAATGCCCAGTTTCACCATTCTTGCTGCTCTCTCCCCACCTCGTGACCCTTCAGACTGTCTTCCTGCTTAGTCTGCTCAGACTATAAGCTTTTTGCAGGTGCTGCCTTCCTCTTGTACCATCTGTTAGGTGCCCAATATATTGGTGGCAAAAATGCAAAGAAAATAGCGCACTGTACAGTTTTATCTTTAGGAAGTATTCAAAGATTGATGAGAGAGAAAGAAGGAAGAAGTATTAATTAGCAGGCTGCTAGGCAAACATATTGCTGAAATATAAATTCCTCAGCTCTTTCCATCCATTAACACAGTCCAGTATCTTCCAGAAGAAAATCCACTGCCTTTTTACTCATTTTGCCAGGAGAAGTTCACTTGCAGGCTCCTCTTGACAAAGAGTTAGCTTTTGACCACAGATGCAGATTTGACTTGTAGCTGTTCTGAACAAATAATTAAAACACAATGCCTTGAATCTTTGTATTAAAACAAGTGAGCGGACCACAACTCGATATTGCTACATCACTGATGTATGTGGTCTTCAGGACAGAGGTACTTTAATTCCTTCTTACCTGGGAATGATGCATTTGCAACAGTGAGACCTGCTGTGGACAGATGAGTATAATTACCTTAAAACACCAAGGAAAGAGATTATTCTGTTAATCTCAAGGGACAACTGTTGAGAAAGACTGAATTCTATGGAAAAAATTACTCAGAGCACTCAGAAAATGAAGATCTACCTGGGAAAGAAAGCTGCTGCTTTAAAACCTGAAAGAAGCAGGGAGCCTCCCTGAAAGACACTGTGTTTTCACCCGCGTCTCATTGCACACTAAGATTTTTTTAGACCAGACCTATGAGGAGCAGGTGCAGGATTAGTGTGAGTGAGATCCTCTCTGAATGACTTTCCAGCAGGTTCCTGTCACTCCACCAGAGCAGGACCCCTCTGCATGGAGGTATGTGTGTTGGACTCCTGAGGCATGCTGTGCGGGCAATGTCCATATTGTTGAGCTTCGTCCTATTTTGGTAGTAAGATAAGTCTTCTGCATTAAAGATAAGCTTCTTGCCTGGTGAGATGCACTGCAAAGATGTCCTGCCAAACAGAGTTCTCCTGTTTTAGAAAACACGTCTTGGCTGCTTTACCCTCCTTGGATAACAAACATCATGTTCAGACATGGAGTGTTGGATTCAACACCCCTCTCTGTTACTCAGTTACATTTACTCTCCAGACAGCCCATGCATCCGCATGTGACTGTAGCCTCCATCCGGGCACAAGAACTGGGGCAGAGCCTCAGTGTGGCTGGTAGATGGGATAGCTGATCATGCTACAGGCTGTCCATGCAACCAAAATCTCCTGCCTCTCCTTTCTCCCTTTGCTTCTAAGCCTGCACACTGGAACAGTCACTCTTCCTTGCTTATTGAGATACTACACAAAAAATAGTAATCTATGATGTTTTGATGTTTTATGTACATGGGGGAAAAAGGAAAGTGGAAAATGTCTGCTTTAAAATACAACACAACCTGTCAGCTCATCTGTATATTTAAAAGCAATTTTGGAACTAGTGGGATGAGTTTTGGTAGTTTTCTTCAACCAATAAGGTTTATCTTCATGGGATATATTTTTTCCCTTGAAATACTCTCTGGCCTAATGGCTGCATGCTTTTTCATTCTTCTGAACAGCTCATTTATTAGAATTCTGACAGCTAGCTTCCTGGTAATCAGGCAAAACAGGCACAGGCTCAGAAGAAGGGCAGATGTACATTCCCACGTATATGGGGCCATGTGGTTGGAGGTTCAGCCCAGTGTGGGGCTGCTGATCTACCACCTCTTGAAGGTATTGGATCACACAAGGCAGGCTGGTTTTGTTTACATGGCATTTAACTGCTTTAAAGAGCTGAATAGGCTAAGAGAAAACCTGTACAGCCTTTTAGGAAAAGAAGAAAAATCATAGAATCACAGCATGGTTTGGGTTGGAAGGGACCTCACAGCCCACCCAGCCCCACCCCCTGTCATGGGCAAGGCTGCCCCCCACCAGCTCAGGCTGCCCAGGGCCCCATCCAACCTGGCCTTGAGTGCCTGCAGGGATGGGGCACCACAGCTTCTCTGGGCAGCTGTGCCAGCGCCTCACTGCCCTCTGAGTAAAGAATTTTTTTCCTCATATCTATCCAAAATCAGTTTAAATTCTGCTTTAAAACTGTCACCCCTTGTCTTGTCACTAGATGTCCATGTAAAAGGTCTCTATCTATTTTTCTTATGCCTCTTTTAAATATGGAAAAGCCACAATAAGGTCTCCCTCGAGGTTTCACTTCTCAAGGCTGAACAGCCCCAAGTCACAGCCTTTCTTTGTAAGTTACATCCTTCAGAAAACTGGTTTGATTGTGTGCATGCTCCTCAGTTACTTACAGCACTGAGTGACCAAAAAGGACAGAACCAGGGATAAAGCGGCAAGAATTGATCAGATTTTAAGCTATACACAAGTAGTCCCACACTGAATGGCCAGTTTGCCTTGGCACACTTAGCAGCCTTGTCCATCTCACCGATTTGTAATTCCTGACTCCCATCTGCCTTTTCACTCAGGCATAAATTCTGCAGAGGTGTGCATATGTATTCAGTGTGACTTCTGCACCTTTTCAAGCCTTTATAAATGGTCAATCATTGCCCTGAAAACACACTGAATTTAGTAAGAGTATTCACATGCACAAAGTTAAAAGTTATTAGCAATATTCTTCCCAAAGTTACATTAAAAAGGAGAAAGGCCTATGGTTATTACAATTGGCTCATTTGTATGGGCACAGGTATGTGTGTTATTTCTTCTTTTTTATTACATTTAATAAGGATTATAATATACCCAAATGGAAATTTTGGTCTTTCCCATCTGCTCTTTCCTGAAAGATCACAGTCACGAACAGAAATCCTGGAGAAAATGTATGAATAAAAAACTGAGGTGGGAAGTAATTGTATTTCAGGCGTATAAGTATTTTTAGATATTCTTTAATAATAGTAAAAGAATACAGAAATTGGCACAGAATTGACATTTTCTCTCTAATTCATTGACTTTTACCTTTTTCTTAGACTGTTTCTAAGTAAGTTCTCCAAATCTCACCTTGATGCCTCTTAATGTCATTTTAATATGTCGTAAAAATAGCACGAGATTCTGAAAATACTTTCTTCCATTTCCCATCTGCTGTTTCCAGTTGGATGTACCACCTCATATTAAAATGCATACTTTGTGTATATGCATGTTTAATGTATGTATCCTGCAAAGCACCCAGATTTTCAGATGAGTCAATACAGTCATTTTCTTGAGAAGCTATTTAAGTAGAAATGAAAATGTTGCCAAGATGAAATACTACATCGTTAATTTCTTTTGCATTCAGAATATCAGGAACACTGGTTTTACTTCGAAGCCAAGTGGCAGTTTTACTTGGAGGAGAGAGAAATCAATGAGGAGAACCAGAACAAAGCCGTCTTTCCAGACAACTATGATGCAGAGGAGAGAGAAAAGGTAACTGTGACTTCAGATAGCACCCAGAAAGGCTCTATCCTGAGTGAGGTATTTTCAGTTGGACACACCAAAACTTTACAAATGTTTCCAGTGCTGGAGCAGAGAGAAAGTCTTTATTTTTTCTAAAATGTTAAGGAACTGTAAAGAACTCCCATCCTCTGTGTGGGTATGTGTTAGTGGAAAAAGCAGCTGCAGTCAGTCCTGAGGTGCTAAAGGTTCCTACAGTGGGAGAGGAAGTCCTAATGCCAGATGTGGTGATGATCAGCATGGGCATAAGGCTTGTAAGTGAACTCCTGTCAGCCATGGCTATTTGAGGTGGAAAGGACAGACACCCGGCTGGAGGCTCTCCTTGAAGCCTAATGGAGCTGTGCCCAAGTCCCGCAGAAATGCCTTCTAATGGAGCTGGGTTAATGGAGCTAAGGTCCTTTGAACAGAGGACAGCCCTCCTAAGCACTGCTCTGCAAATACCTGCAGTGCCCCAGCTAGTTTTAGATGTCTCGAGAGGATTTTTACCATGTTTTATGTGGTACTGTTTTACAGTATCTGTGATCTTTCTTTTGCGTCATTAATACAGGTTATAACTTCTTAACTCAAGATAAATAATGACTCCTCTTCCCTGGTGTTTACAGCTCTCTGATACTTGCTGGCACCTCTCAGTGTTCTCCACTTAGCAGCTAAGAACTAAGCATGTGGTTCTTGTCACCCTTCTCCATAAATCAGTCTCTTTTTCCAGAGTATTAAAGCACTGCTCTATTCTGAGAAGACGCTTCATATATATTTAGATGTTCATTTCTGCAGAGAAAAGTGCCAGTGGAAGCTAGATTGACTCTGGGTAGTAAAAAAAAATTGCTTTAAATACAAATACTAAATCTTCCAGTTTTATTTTATTGATTCAGTGCTGCAAACTTGTTAGTAGTTTTTTGTTCCTTCTAGTTCTGCTGGAGTCTTTGCAGGATTTTATGAGAGATTAAACTGATCAGTATTTCCCCATGATCATTTTCAAGAGGGAACTGAATGAATTCCTAACACAGAAACAAAACTTATCTTCATGGGCCTAACCCAACTAGTTCGACCTACTATGATATTCATTTTGATGCACAGGAAAGGAAATGTTGCTTGACCCTCAGACTGTACCACCAAGCAGAGATCACAGTCTGGCAGAAGTCCCATTTTGCTCACAAACTGAGCATGTTTATAGCCATGGAAAGAATAAGCAAGGAGAAGACAACTGTCTTGCCTGCCTTTTATCCAGGGCTGCTTTAGTTTTCACTCCCTCCCAACCATTTTGTGTCTAGAGATGTAGTGGATGGCCTTTCTGCAGGCAGCGAATAAACCACAAATAGCTGGTAGCCCTCTTGGCAGCAGGTCTTGTGGGCATGCTCCTGCCAGAGCAGAGGTCCCTTTCAGAGGACACATATCAGCTGCAGGAGATGTGAAAGTGAAGTGCTCAAATGCGGCATGGACTGATCTGAGTATATTGCAAAGGCGATTTCCCTTTAGAAAAAAAATGCGCTTTGAATGCTAAACAGCAAAGATCACATTCTGTATAGACAGGTAGAGATTAAATTTGGAGATAACTAGAAATGTAGGGGAAAAAAAGCCAAATTACCCCTTCTTGAATGCATGAGGTGGGTGATCAGATGTTGTTAGGAGGTGTCTGTAATGACCAACCACAGGGGTTGGTAGCAAGGAGGGGATGTGGGAATTGCCTCTAGGGCTTGGCAGGAGCCCAGTTCTCTCAGCATGAGGGACAGCATGGTTACACCTGCACCCATCCACTCCCCACTGCTGGTCCTCACCTGCCCTTTCCCAGGGAAGATGGGCTGTTGCCAAATCACAGAGCTACACCAGGGTGCAAGGTTCTGCCCTTTTGAAAAGCTTGAGAAACTCTGCCTTGGAGCAGATCAATCCCAAGGAGTGCTCTCCCTCAAGTAAGGAATTCCCAGCAAAGCAAGGTGACATCAGATGTGCACAGAACATCAGCGATAGTGTGGGCTAAATGGAGCGAAACTTGAGACGCTGGCTTGCTGGCCCAGAATAGCACTTCCACAGTCAGTGCGCTTGCATTGGCAGTGCTGCACCTGTGGCCATGCTGCTCCACCAGAATGGAAACTGCAGGAATAAGGCTATAAAGTTTACTCATGTCAGAGGGCAGAGTAAACAGCTGCTGTCTCTAGCCTGAAAAAAAAAGGGAACGAAGTGAAGCTGGATTACCCAGCTCTGCCTTGGTTAATGTCTGTGCAGATAAACCACCACTAAGTATATATTGGCTGAGGTGGAAGTAAGTAGATATATGTGTTTACCTTCATACACATTGCAGAAGAAATTACCGAATCAGAGCTTCTTCAACCTCCACATAAAACCTGGCAAACAGAAGCATTTGCATACATGTGACAAGAGAAGTTGAGAATGTTTCCCAAAGGCAGAAGGAGGACTGATAATATAAACCCTCTCCAACCCTAATTTTTAAAGAATAAGGACTTCTAGGGTGCAAAATTATAATCTGTCTTGATCTACTTCTTAGCATTCTTGGTTCACCAAGTACCTGGCCTGCCAAGTTTCTCTGCCTAGTGCCTTGTCCTAGTGCCTTGTCCTTGCTGCGGGCATGGCGGCCTCTGTCCCTAGAAGAGATGTGCTGCTTCCAGAAGGGACCAGCCAGCAGGGAGACTGGGAGTGCAGCAGAGCCTAGGGGGAAGTTTTTCACACAGAGCATAGTGACACACTGGAACAGGTTGCCCAAGGAGGTTGTGGATGCCCCATCCCTGGAGGCATTCAAGGCCAGGCTAGATGTGGCTCTGGGCAGCCTGGTCTGGAGGTTGGCAACCCTGCACATAGCAGAGAGTTGAAACTAGATGATCTTTGATGTTCTTTTCAACCCAGGCCATTCTATGATTCTACTCCTGGAAAATTAAATATGAAAGAAGTTGTTTTGTACTCAGTCATCAGCAGAAAGTGCAGATGTCCATTTACTGAATACACCCATGCAAAATTGTCAGCAATTGGCAGGACGCTTCCTCTCTGTGATGGGCACAGCAATCTTCTCACTGTGAAACAGGCCCAGAGAAGAAAAGCTCAAGAGTAGCAAATGCCTTCTTGCAACTCCTAGGACACAGGGACACGGTAGGCAAGCGAGATGCAGGGTGGTAACTGCAGTGTACATCCTCCTTTCCACTGATCCAACCTGATGCCTCCATCTGTCCTGCAGACATACCGCAGATGGAGTTCTGAAGGTCGGGGCGGGAGACGGGGCCACGATGCCCCAATGATCGCCTATGATGCCCTGCTGGGGTGCGGCGGGGACTGGACAGAGCTCTGCAACCGCTCCATGTTCCACGGAGGTGAGGGCGCTGCCGCGGCTCCCATCCCCCTTTCCCCATTGTGTTTCGCGACCTCCCACTCATGAATGGCTGCTGTTGACCACTCTGCTGTGCCACTGATTATTTCTACATCCCCTGATTTTACACCATCACAGAACCACAGGATGGCTGAGGTGGGCAGGGTCCATCTGTCCCAAGCCCTCTCCGGCAGGGCCACCCAGAGCAGGGTGCCCAGGGACATGGACAGGCAGCTGCTGGAGATCTCCAAGGAGGACACTCCACAGCCTCCCTGGACCATCAAAAATTCTTTTAGCAGCAGCTGCTGTGCAAGCTGTTTATAGTCCTTGTCAAATGTTACTTCATCTGAGTCCCATGGTTTTGCCAGAGTTGAATGAAAAGTAAATCTACTATAACTTAGTAAAGGGTTGGCATCTTCCCCTGCCAAAATACTAGCACATTTGGCAAAGCCACATTTTAACTGAATCATAGAATCACAAGGTTGGAAACGACCTGCGAGATCATCTAGTCCAACTGTCCTCCCATCCCCATTGCTACCACAAGCACTAACCATATCTCGTAGCTCCTCATCCGGACGCCTCTTGAACATTGCCAGGGACAGCGACTCCACCACCTCCCTGGGCAGCCATTCCAGTGCCTGACCACTCTCTCAGAGAAAAAGTTCTTCCTCATGTCTAACCTAAACCTCCTCTGGTACAACTTGCAGCCATTTCCTCAGGTCCTGTTTGTTGCCTGGGAGAAGAGGCCAAACCCCTCCTCATCACAACCTCCCTTCAGGAAGTTGTAGAGTGCACTGAGGTCTCCCCTGAGCCTCCTCTTCTCCAAACTAAACAATCCCAGCTCCCTCAGGGCTCCTCATAAGAGTTGTGCTCCAGTCCCCTCACCAATTTTGTTGCCCTTCTCTGGACACGCTCCAGGGCCTCAATGTCTTTCTTGTAGCGAGGGGCCCAAAACTGAACACAATACTCGAGGTGCGGCCTCACCAATGCTGAGTACAGGGGGATGATTACCTCCCTGCTCCTGCTGGCCACACTATTTCTAATGCAGACTAGGATGCCATTGGCCCTCTTGGCCACCTGGGCACAATGTCGGCTCATGTTAAACCGAGCATCAACCAACACCCCCAGGTCCCTTTCCTCTTCACAGTCATCCAGCCACATGTCCCCAAGCCTATAGTGCTGCATGGGGTTGTTGTGGCCAAAGTGCAGGATCCGGCACTTGGCCTTGTTGAACCTCATCCCATTCACCTCAGCCCAGCAATCAAGCTTATCTAGATCCCTCTGAAAGGCATCCCTACCCTCAGGCAGATCGACACTTCCTCCCATCTTGGTGTCATCTGCAAACTTACACTCAATCCCCTCATCTAGATCATCAGTAAAGATATTAAACAAGATGGGCCCCAGTACTGACCCCTGCCTGGGGGGCACCACTTGTGAAATGGGTCGCCAGCTGGACTTAACTCCATTAACCACTACCCATTGGGCACGGCCCTCTAGCCAGTTTCTTACCCAAAGAAGGGTATACCTGTCCAGGACACGGGCAGCCAGTTTCCCTAGAAGAATACTGTGAGAGACTGTGTCAAAGGCTTTGCTGAAGTCTAGGTAGACTACATTGACAGCCTTTCCCTCATCTACCAGTCTGGTCACCCAGTCGTAGAAAGAGATGAGGTTGGTCAAGCACGACCTGCCTTTCATGAGCCTGTGCTGGCTGGGCCTGATCCTCTGGACGCCACGCATGTGCCGTGTGATCTCACCCAAGATGATTTGCTCCATAACTTTTCCTGGTACTGAGGTCAGGCTGACAGTCCTGTAGTTCCCTGGATCCTCCTTACGGCCTTTCTTGTAGATGGGAGTCACATCAGTGAGCCTCCAATCCTCTGGGACCTCTCCAGATAACCAGGAGCGCTGGTAGGTGGCTGAGAGCGGCTCGGCAATCACCCCTGCCAGCTCCCTCAGCACCCGAGGGTGTAGCCCGTCCGGTCCCATGGACTTGTGACAGTCCAGATGGAGGAGGAGCTCTGAAACTGTCTCCACTTGAATCACTGGGGGTATATTCTGAGTAGCATTCCAGGCTTCCAGATCAGGGTGTAAAATGCCCTGAGGATAACTGCTCTGGCTATTGAAGGCAGATGTAAAGAAGGCGTTGAGGACCTCAGCCTTCTCCTTATCCTCAGTGGCCACATTCCCTGCTGCATCAAGTATAGGATGAAAATTCTCCTTGGTTCTTCTTTTACCGTTGATATATCTATAAAAGGATTTCTTATTCTCTTTTACTGCAGTGGACAATCTGAGTTCAAGTTGGGCTTTTGCCTTCCTAACTTCCTTCCTGCATACCTTAGCAACTTCCTTGTAATCTCCCCAAGTAGCCTGTCCCTTTTTCCAGAGGACATGGACTCTCTTTTTCTTCCGGAGTCTCAACAATAGTTCCCGGCTCATCCATATCAGCTGTCTTCCCCTGCGGCTCGCCTTACGGCACTCAGGGACAGCCTGTTCTTGTGCCTTTAAGATTTCCATCTTGAGGAGCGTCCAGGCTTCCTGGACCCCTTTACCCTTAAGGAGCGACTCCCAAGGGACCCCTGCTACAAGCATCCTGAACAGATCAAAGTCCGCCTTCTTGAAGTTCAAGATAGCTGGTCACTCTTCTGACATCTCCAAGAATAGAGAATTCTACAATTTCATGGTCACTCTGCCCAAGGCAGTCCCCAACCTTCACATCTCCCACCAGTCCTTCTGTGTTAGTGAAGAGCAGGTCTAGCAGGGCACCACCCCTGGTAGGCTCTCCTACCAGCTGCATAAGGAAGCTATCTTCCACACAATCTAGAAACCTCCTGGACTGCTTCCTCTGTGCTGTATTATATTTCCAACATATATCAGGGAAGTTGAAGTCTCCCATGAGAACAAGTGCTGGCGATCGCGTGACTTCTGTGAGCTGCTCATAGAATGCCTCATCCATCTCTTCATCCTGATTAGGCGGTCTGTAACAGACCCCCACCAAGATGTCGCCCCTACAGGCCTTTCCCCTGATCCTTACCCATAGACACTCAACTTTATCATTCCCAACCCCAAGCTCTTCAACATCAAAACAGTCTTTAAAATAAAGGGCCACACCACCACCCTTTTTCCTTGTCTATCCCTTCTGAAGAGCTTGTAGCCATCCATCACAGCACTCCAGTCATGGGAGTGGTCCCACCATGTTTCGGTAATAGCAACTAGGTCATAATTAGCCTGACTCACAATCACTTCCAAGTTTGTTTACAACTTCTACTCTCCCCACAACCACTCTGTTCTCAGACAGCATGGTCTCAACAGCACTTTTAGCGATGATGAACTCCGCCAGCTTCTGCTCCAAAATGACACTACTCTCCTACCAGAGGTCTGCCTGTATTACAACAAAGGCGATGGATCTTATGGATCTTGTACCTTTAAAAAGATCTGCACCAAACTGCATGTTTGCCAGTACTTCTTGCAGGGACAGTGCCGATTTGGCAGCAGCTGCAAGCGATCCCATGACTTCTCAAAGTCTGAATGCTGTGAGAAACTGGAGAGACAGGGAATGAGCTCAGATGTTATTCAGCAACTGCCGTCCATTTACAGAAATATGTATGCCATACAAAATAGCAAGGGAAGCAAGCATGACACAGAAGATAACAAGTCTTCGCCAAGCAAAGAAAGAAAACTACATATAGTGAAGCCAAGTAAGGGAGAAAAATGGTACAGTGCCAGACAGATAAATCTAAGAGGCACACAATAAATTATTTTCATGGCTTTTCACAAAATAATTCTCTTACTGTCACCTGCATACTGCTGGGCCAGGGCAAATATGGGCAATGAATCCAGCACAAAAACACCCATACCCACCTTTGCCCTGTCACAGTGGTGGAAGCTAACAGCCTCTCACTGTAGAGCCCAGCCAGCAAGAACCTGCAGGCATAGCAGTGAGCGTTGTTGCTGCTTAACATGGTTGGATGGTTTAAATAATATGTAGTGCTTTGCTGTGTTGTTAGTCACACTCTCCAATCCAGAGCATAGATGTCACCAACCATTGAAGGTGATGAGGTGCTGGCACAGACTGCCCAGAGAAGCTGTGGTGCCCCATCCCTGGAGGCGCTCAGGGCCAGGTTGGATGGAGCCCTGGGCAGCCTGAACTAATGGGGGGCAGCCCTGTCCATGGCAATGGGTTGAGACTGGATGATCTTTAAGGTTTGTAGCACAAATGAAGGCAATGATAGAGCCTTTATTTGAGAAATAGGTGTTATAGGGAAAGATATGAAAGAGGAATTAACTCACCCCTCCTGGCAACAGTCCGGAGGAAAGGGCAAGTTAAGGAATGTGACCCTCCCCCGTTCGTACCGTCCCGCCGCAGGAGAGAAGGGCGGGGGAAAAGGGGGACCCGCGCAGACTCAGATTGCACGGGAAGTATCGCAGAGACAGAAGGGGGGGTCTAACCCCCCCGCCCACTCCAGGCACTCACATACTCACGTAGCTCACCCATTGGTTCAGGCTGTGACCTTGGCATTCCACTACAAGGTCCCCTTCCAACCCAAACCATTCTATGATTCTGTGGTGTTTGCCATGTGGCAGAGACTGCTGCAGTTACTCTTCCCTCCCTTTTTCTTAATAATGGCTATCTGCTTGCAAGAGCTTTTGGGGTTGCAGTGGATTTTCCCCAGCCCAAATAAGCAGTCAATCTGTGCTGTCAGGGATGATCTTGTCCACTCTGCTGGCCATGCCTCTGCCTCTGGCAACCTTATGTAGTCTCTTCCACTACTAGAACTAGGGGGTACCAAGTACAATGAGTGGGTGAAAACTGAAACAGACCAAAGGAGATGCTCCTTTCAAACACTGAGAAAGGATGCTGTGAATCCTAAAAGTCCACATACATTCTAAAAGTGATCAGATGAACCTGTGGGAAAAGGTACCGTGGGGGCCAGGAGATGGAGAGACCATCTCTAGCTCAGAAGCACACAACACAGAGGCATTGCTGTATGTGGGTTTGGTGTTACCTTCCTAGGCATGGGAGAAGACATGGGGTCTTAAAGCCTTTGGGACTCACACAGCGCAGCCATCATGTCCCTTCTGTCAGTGGCTTTGTACTTCTGCCCCTGTGCTGTACAGGCTGTAGTTGTGTACTTAAAGGTGACCCTAAGAGAAATTTGCATCTGTGCTTGAACCCACAGGAGAAAGTGCAGCGACGGGATCTATCGCTGGCTGCCTCTATGGGCTGGTGTATGGCCTCAGCAAGGTTCCTAAGGGCATGTACCAGGATCTTGAGCAAAGAGAGAGGCTAGAGTACTTGGGCGAGAACCTTTACCGACTGTCCATGGAGGAAAAGTAAAACTGTCTCTGCCATTTTCTCTTTCTATAAAGACTATATCAAATCCTGTAGATAACTGTCCGACTTTAATGATGAAGGAATTAGCTGGCTGTTAGTCTGAAAGGATGTATGTAGATTGTGTGCAAGTGAAGATAGCTGAATAATTGAAGAACAACTAGGTATTTACAGTGTTTGTGGGTTTTTTTTTACAGATGTAGGGATTTTTGAATATAAATATTGCTGCTTAAGCCTGTGAGATAATCTCAAATGGAAAAAAATAAATAAAAACTTTTGACTGATTTCAGTCTAACTTGCTATAATACCACTTTCTAAACAGCTGTGAGCAGTAATTACACACACAAAATTAATTTTGAGAACTAATGCTTTCTTGCAAAACTAATGGTAGTGCCCACTTACGGGGATATTCTCTGTATATTTGACAATCCTTTCACCACTGCTGTTTTACCATGCTCTTAAATCTAATGTGTCTGTGACACTTGTAAATCTACTATCTCACAGATTATCCTTTAATGAACCGCTGATCCTCGCATCAGCACAGTGGTGCAAGGTATTGTTACATTACAAGCTTCCAGAAAAGGAAAAGCCAACACTAAAAATACCCCTAAGGATAAGCAAATCATCTGTGTCCAAAATTTCTGAACTGTACTTTTATCATTCTTCAGTCTTCAGAGCAAACTTTTTTAACAATGCAACTGGCTGAAATGTTTGTAAATAAATTAATCTTACACTATTTCCTAAACATCATAATTTATTTTTAGACTGAACAGATTATATATTGCTGTATCAGTATCTGAATTTTTGGCTGAGGTCATCAAGCAGTTGTAATAGGTCAACAGTCAGGCTGTGATACATTTCACAAGTCTGAGAAACAGAACCCCTGGGAATAAAACCATTACAACTACTCTTTTTCTTTTTTTCCTTTTCCTTTTCTTTTCCCTTTTCCTTTCCTTTTTCTCTCCTGTCTGTACCTCTCCCCTTCTCTTCCCTTCCCTCTCCTTCCTTCTCCTTCCCTTTCCCCTTCTCCTTCCATCACTATTTTTTTTCCTTTCTGTTTTTCTCTGTTTTCCTTTCTCTTTCTCTCTTCTTATTTCTCTTGCCTTTTCATTTTCTCTTTGTCTTTCTTAATAAAACCAGAAAACCAAGATTCATTTAAAAGCTACATGCAGCTGTAAACAGTAGGACTGGATGAAAGAGATTCTGATATTCCAGCAGCATGGGCACAAATCTGGAATCCTTAGTGAAATGATGTGGAAGAATTAAGCATGGAATTAGTACCTGGTGTTTAACCTCATATTTTACCTCAGAAGTTCAGAAACTGAGGTCTGCATAACCCTTTCTAATCTTCACAGTTAGTGATTGACTACATGGTGTTGGTTTCTCTTATCTTTCTCCAGCTGCTGAACTGTGTTTTAAAAAGATAGCTAAAAATACATAAGTACTTTCCTATTTCTTTTTCCATGTAAGCAATTGCTGGGATTGTCACTGGGATGTTATGTGGCAGAAACAGGAGCAGGTGGTCTGTGTTGTTATGAATAGCAGCATGCATGACAATATTCATATGAAAAGGATTTCCTTACTACCAGCTACTTCAAACACTGTTGGTTTAGCATGTTTTCTCTTCTCAGCTTTGCAAGGTGCTTTCTTGTTTGCTTTGGAGATACGTTAAACAAAAAGGGCCATTTTTGTTAGTAGCATTTGATTTAAGCGAATACCAAGAGGTCCTGAAAACATTCCTTTTAGCTTATGATGCTGTATATGTATATACAGTTTATGATGCTGTAATAAATTCAGCAGTAGAGAAAAGAACATATCCTGCATCAGGTAGGGTCTTCTCCAGTGCTTCAACCTTTCCTCTTCCTTTGAAAAAAAAAAAAAAGAATCACAAAAAGATGAAGTGTGCTAACAACTATTTTGTTCCCACTTCACCATGTATCCAGACTGATGAGGATCAAGTTTTGCTTTAGAGACAAATAAGAGCATCTAATTTAAAAGGTGGTTTACTTGAGCTGAACTCACAAAGCACCATTTCTGCACTTGCTGGGGTGAGATGTATTGGATGCCATTTCACTGAGAACACTAAAAAGGCCTACGCCTTACTGCCAGTCGTACGCTTTTAACAAGCACTAAAGGATGCCCCACCCTATTTTCTGCAGCCCCCAGAGCCCTAACACAGTGAGAAAGGTGGGTCGGAGCATTGCGGTGTTGACAGGGACAGAGGAGAGTGCTTGCTGTCCCTTGTCTGCCACATGGCATTGTCCACTGCAGAGGTTTCCTCAGGACAGGCCAGCCTCTGGGATAGGGTTGCACTGCGGCCTGTTAACATTTCAGGCTGTTGCCACTCCAGCACTGCTGTGCTAAGCGTCACCAAAGAACCTATAAATAAATAAGTAAATCGCCTGTCTTATGTATCTTAATTATTCACGGGCCAAGAAGGCAAGACACTTTTGAAGATGGCCTTGCCTCCTATAGAGGCCCAAGTGAACTGTCCTCCAGACACCGAAAACCACATCCTTGCAGCAGCACTTCCAGGAGCTGGCAGTACGTCAAGGCAGCATCACGTGCTTTAAGAACAGTGAAAATCTCCAGGGGAAGAGGCTGAAGTCTTCCTCTGGCCATTTCCCAGCCTCAGAGAGGGGTCTGTGCAGCCAGCTTGTCCTGTGACATAATTCACTCAGAGGTGACGTTTTCAGAGTCTCTACTGATTTGGAGTTCCCCCTGCATACAGTGGGTACCTGACCCGTTCCTTCCAGATGTAGGTGAGACTAGAGCTGACAGTATGCAGTTGATCTAGAGGAGATTATATTTCATTGATAGGTCACTCAGTAAAAGAAAAGCAGGATGCAAATAAGAAAAGGTGATGAAGAAATGCTAGGGATGGTGTCTTGGCCCAGTGAAAATGATGGTCACATTCCCAACCTGGTATACCTGAGAAATCCTCCATCATTCCACTCCGTCTCTGAGGGGGAAGCGTGCTGCTCTCTAAACAATGAAGCAGTGCAGTTTTATCACTACTCCATATTTTCTATGGTGGTTTCAGCATACTTTCATTGTACCACCATCTGTGCACAGAATGCAATTCAGATTTACATGGTTGTAGGATTGGTTCGTATGTAAAGTCACCTTGGAAGAAATGTATGTGCCCTAAATAGGTACCATAGCTGTCTATTCAGCTTCTGCTGCTTGCTGGTGAATACGGATCAAGCACTCAACCCACGCAACATGTCTTGGTACTTAAGGCAATGCAGTATTCCCATAAATTCTACATTTCTGAGGGCATCATATAAGAACACACTAATTTATATCTTACCACCAGCATCAAAGGAAAAGCCTGAACAGAGCTCACAAGTAGTATACTTTAATGAAGTTGCATGAATTTTATAGCTCTTAAGTCATAAATTACTCTTCATACACATAGTAAAGAGAATTTGATCTTCTTCCCTTCACAATCAATAGGAGTCTGACTATGCAGACCTTGCTGAAAACAGGACTAGTCCGTATTTTACTGTGAACATTTATTGTATCGAAAGTAGTATGGAAGGGAGAGGCAAGCAGGGCATCCATTCTGCTGCTGTTCTAAGACATCAGAGACCTTAAATCACAATGATTGATAGGCCTGCGTGTGTTTCTGAACATACTAGGCACTTTTTAGGGAGGAGAGGAGCAATCTTCTGCCATGGCAAGCTCTCAGTGAAAATCCCGACAGACCAGCTCTAGTAGAAAGAGTGAACTAGGATATTTTTAGCCTTAGTTATACCCCAATTTGTTATTTATTTATTATTTTTTAATTTTGAAAATATCCATAGTTGTTACAAAAGGGGATCTTGACGTAACACGTCAGCCTTGCTTCTTCAGCCTCTGGCTAATTCAGTAAGGGATAGGGTAGGTGTTACCACGTTGTGCACGTGGGAGAGAGCACCTGTGCTATGTTGAAATGCAGTTCTTCCCAATCAAAACCAATGCAGTATTGTTTGTTACATTAGACATATGCCAGTTGTCATGCTTTTTTCTCTTCTTGGCCCCTAAAAATATCTACAAAGTCATTATAAATAGACCTTCTTCCATTCAAGATGGCAACTTCATCCCATTGCTGAGGGATGTAATTTTCAATATGTGCATGCACTTGAAACTCAGCCAAGTGGAATCCACATGTCATCACCCGAACAGTTGAGGAGCAGCCCCTCACTTTGTAACCAGCCCCTGCAATGTCACAGTGGGGGGGCTGGTTCCAGTTTCTTTTGGAGTTTGTGGGGTGCCAGGTGCCGGGGCACAGCTGGGCCTTCCCCGACCTTTTGGGAAGACACTCCCCAATGGATGAGCCTCCACAGCCTTTCTCCATTTTCTACACATGGGTTTAATTGGAAGAATTTCTTCTTCTGCTTCTGCTTATAAAAATTAATACCCTCCTGGTATGCAGGCTGCATTCTGTGCGTGAAGCTATTTCACTGCATGATGGAGTAACCTTCCAGATTTTTCTGGTGTTAGAAAGCTGACACCTCTTGCTTTCTCCCTTCGTAGCCCAATCTATTGTTATTGACTTCACACTCCAGCTTTTGTGCTGAGTTCAGTATTTTATTTAGTAACTGATCCATACCAATTAAAGCATTGCCTAAATCCCCAGCTGTCCAAGAGCCTGATTCTTCAGTATCTCAAGTGTAGGTCCAACATATCAGCCTTCTTGCTCCAGATTAAGGGGACTTGCAGTCAACTGACGTTGCCAGGGTTATTGTTACGTTGGGTGGTGCTGACCCGTGTGCCCGTACCCTTTCGGAAAGCAGATTTAAGAGCGTAATTCTGAACTACTTGTACATCTGATTTCAATCAAAAAGCAAACAATGAAAATCATGTGTTGTTTTTTTTTTTTTTTAATTTTTATTAATTTTGTTTTGGAAGCTTACTTCCTTACTTCTAAACACTACCAGTAGCAAAAACTATCAGTAACACATTCGTGCTCCCCAGCCTTGAGATTTTGTTTTAATAGTTTGAGTCTTTTGAGAGTCTGTTTTTAAAACCCAGAGGCAGAACCATGTTCTCTTGCCAGCTGTGTCTTCAATGTATTTATCCTTACCTACACTTTACTTAGCAAGAGTGGAAAAGATCTTTGATGTTGCCCTTGCATTTGGACACTTCAATATCAAATTAGAGCAAGGTGGGACACAGAGGAGATGCGGTAACCCCAGCTACTGTTGCTCATTCCCTTGAGTGCTCCCACTTGTCACAAAGTGCAGAAGGAACAGTCAGTGGTGCCATGGGGGCTGTGAAGCTCTGCACACTCCTGCTACACAATGCCTCACAAAGCTTGTAAAGCACTCTGCATGCTTTCTAACAGGCCACTAATGATGACTCTCTTGAGAATTTATAACTTTACGTATTTTTTTCCATTTTATGCACAGTAGCATGCCACTAAAGCAAAATGAGAAGGTAGCAGCAATGTTGATGACTTGAAAAGAATATGCGTGTTTTCTCTTGTGCAGCACCAAAAGCACTAACTCTTGTGGAGATAAGATGCTGGTAGACCCTTTGGTGCTGAAGAAGAAACTCAATAGGATGGTGACACAGCAAGGGGCCTTTGCTGTCCTCAGCAGCCTGCTGCTGTACGTCACTGAGCTTGCCGCCTGCGACCCGCAGCTCAGAAGCAAGAGGACAAAATGGGAGGAAGGTAAAGAAAACCAGGTGAGTTGCAAACAGTCGTCTCCAGACTCAAACAGGGGCCATTACCCTACCCGATTCCAGCTCCTGCGGTCCAGATTTCTGAACAACAATCGCGAGCCTTATGTCAAAAAAAGAAGAGAAGTTGGTAAATTGGTCATTAAAGAGAGGCTATGGGTGAACAGGGCTAGCAACAAGTTTGAGAGAAGAGGAGATGGAAAGGCGGCAGAAGAGGGTGAAGACACGGTGCCCAGTGAGAGGGTCAGGTGGGGCAGCGTGAGCGGGAAAAACACAGTGAAGAACATTTTGAAGAAATTTTTGGCTGCTGAAGAAAAAGAAGACAAAGAAAAGATTCCAATCTGGAAAAAGAAAGGGCCAAACAGCAGCTTGCCAAAAATAGTAAACAAGAGCTCAGTCCTGTCCAAGCTAAAGGAGCAGTTTGAGCAAAGCTCCCTCTGTTCAGCCACAGAGGTGAAAGCATCACTCTTGCGCAAAGGTGAGAAAAAGACGAAAACCCACCCAAGCAGAAAAGCTATCCGTAAGCCAGAGGTCAGAGTGCTGCGCATGGCAGCACTGGCAGCCACAGACATAAACAGTCCAGAGTCCCAGTACTTAGTGTGCTCCATGGTGCCAGTGCCCAGGCTCAGCATGGCTACCGAAATTAACCATCCATGGAGTTGGTCAAAAAATAACGCCACGATGCAGCCTTGTGATCACAACAAATGGCTGAAGGAAAAGGGGAGTTCTGAGAGAAAGCCTGGTGAGAACAAAACACCACTACATGCAGAACAGGACATGGTGGACAAAGAAGAACCAGTGGCACCCAAAGAGATGCCTGATGCAAAAGACACTGCTGAGACCAATACAGATTCCTCAAAGCAAAGACCTCACTTCAATCCTAGTCTAGATAGTTCTTTTTCCATCTGTAAAAATAAAGCCCTTGCAGACTGTGATGCTCTCTCATCTGAACATAATCTAGACTGCGATAGGAATAAATTGTCAGCTGGGCCTGATACATCTTCACTAATGAAGACTACCAAGGCTGTGCAACATGTCAAGGATGACAGCCCACCTTCTAACATACCTTACTCCAGCACAGCTGAAGGATCCAGTGAACCAAGTCCTCAGGATACTAAAACAGGTGAGATTCCCAAAATAATTATGCATGTATACAGTTCGGAGGAAGCTGACCAAGATTTGACAGAGCCAGAAAAGGATCCTTTCTTTGCAGGCCAAAAATGTTTCCCAGAGCAGAAAGAACTGGAAAACACCCTGCCGTTTTACTCTCCAGGAGATCAAGCACTTTGTGAAGTTGAGCCTCCAATGCAGGATCGATACCTAAGTCACATAACACAAGCTGCCAACAAAAGGCCACCGGCAGTTCAAAAAGAGGCACCAGGTTTAAGAGGCAGAGGTTCCAAGGAAGACAAAAAAGGAGAGAAATATCATAGTGAAGACAAAATGTACTCTATTTCTAGCAAAAATTATAGTGATATCTCAGCTACAAAAGAACAGGAGAATAAAACACCCAACTGCCAAATGCAAAATGAACCCCAAACCAAGCAGCCACAGCCTCCTCAAATGCCCAGCCCACAAAATCACTTCAGTAATTCCAGTGCTGAGATATCAAATCCAGATGCAAATCAAACCAAACCCACACTCTCCTCCAGTGATCTCCAGGAGCAGAAACCTGGTGCTGCAGAAGAGCACATCCCTTCTGAGTGGGATAAGAAGGAAGGCCCTTTGCCTGATGAGTATGTGAGGCATAAACTGTACTTTGTAGATGAGGATTTTGGGAGGGACCAGTTACCTTCTTCAAATGAAATGATGAGTCCTTCAAACAACAGAGTCCTGGACAGGAGTACCTTCACTGACCTGGAGACATGTTACAAACCATCTAACAATTTCATGGAATGTGAAGAGACCACTGCAGATGAGGTGCCATGGCCTGACTCTGAAGTACGGCTGTCACCTTCAACGAAGCCTGTAACAACACTAATGAGTGGGATTGTAGGACAAAGAATCCATTGCACGCTTGGAAATCCCCCAGCTCTTCCACCTACTGGTCTGGTAACACCGGGAGCTGGTGGTGTAGATGATGAATATGCCAGTCGTGGCTCTGAGAAGCATCCACCACCCTCTTCAGATGAGTCAGCAGTCCATGAAAACAATGCTGCAGTGGAGAAGAAAACTGCCTGTGATTTTAATAACCAACCGTTGTCCCCAAATCACTCAACAGAAAACGAATATGCTGCAGCTGAAGAGACAATTACTTGTCAGAGCCTTGAGAATTGTCTTTCATTTTCAACTAAGAAGATAGGAAAACATGCAAATAAAACTGCACTAGCAAGAAATCCCCTGTTACTCTTGGAGAAGAATCAAACACAGATTTCAGATGATACCCTAAAGCAAGGAAGTGATATGCTGGAAGAGAACCTGTTTCCTTCATCTCAGTTGGTGTCAGGCCAAAAGAAGTGTGCAAAAGGTACTGATAATGTCTCCAAACATGAAAAGCATAAGCCCTTGCCCTCATACAATGACACGAAGCATGGTAATGATAGGATGGAGACAGAGGAGAGAGAAGAGCTGGATGTCTTGTATAAATTTGAGCAGAAACAAGTGTCGACGCCAAGTGATTTGATGGATCACGATAATAACTCTTCTAGTGGGAAGAATGCTCATAGTCCTCAAACATCCCAGTTACATCCCTCAGAGCATGACACCAACATTCAAGGAGTGAAAAGTTCTGGGCAGGGTTTGAAATGCTTAACACCTTCTGGAGATTCCATTGAACGTGAACATGATATGACAGTAGATGGAAACATCTGCAGCAATAATGAGAAGCACCAGCTGTCCTCGTCAAGTGAACCAACGAGACACACAAATGACACTGCGGGAAAAAGAAACATAAAGTTGAACTTCAAGGATTATTCAGTGCTGCCAAGAAATACAGCAAGGCATGATGGTAAGACCACTGATGAGGAGAACACCTTTCGAGATATGAAAGATAATGAAAAGAGTTATGAAGGAGAGAGAAACACTTCATACGACCCTAAAAATCAAATGCCATCATCAAGTCCTCTGGTGAAGCGAGACAAGAAATTCTCCCCTCTAGACACGCGGCAACAAACAGCATCAGGTGACTCTGTAAAGCCTGAAACTAAGTTGGCTGAAAAAAAGACTAAACGCACCTCTGAGAAGCCCCAGCCACCTTCTTCAAACACAGTGGAGAGATCTCAGGAGAGAAGTTCTTCAGCAGAGAAGAAGCAAAAGGCACCAAAAGCAGAGGATGTCCAGTCACCCAAAACAAAGGCTGTAACAGAGGATGATGAACACCAGCACCGGGGGCAGCACCAGTTACCTCTTTCAAGTAAATCAGCAAAGCCTGGGAAAAACATTCAGGGAGGAGAAAAACAACAAACAAGTTCTGAGGATTTCACAATGCCTGATAGCAATGCAAAAGAGAAGAAGAAATTTCTTCGTCCCAGGAAGTACCGATCAGTATCGTCAGAGACAGTGGTTTTGCCCCAAGAAAAGCATTCTCCAGATCAAAAGCAACAAACATCAGCTAATGCAGGCTTTAAGAAACCTGAAACTAATGTTGTCAAAGAAAAAGATGAGGAGCCAAATTCTGAGAAGCTCCTGACACCTCCTTCAAACAAAGGGGTGAATTTCAAAGAAAAAAACTCTTCAGGAGAGAGGAAGCAGAAGATGTCAGTAGCAGGGGATGTCACGCCACCCAAAACAAAGGTTGCAAAAGAGGATGATGAACACCAGCACTCCGGGAACCAGCAGTTACCTCCCTCAAGTAAACCAGCAAAGCCTGGGAAGAAGACTCCAGGGAAAGAGAAACAAGAAACTGTAACTGAAGGTTTTAGAAAACCTGACACAAATGCTGCAAAAGGTAAAAGCAAAGATCCGGGTTCTGGGATGTGTCAGTCCTCATCCCCAGATCTGTTGTTGAAGCTCCAAGAGAAGAATGTCACAGCCAAAAAGAAACCATCAACACCACCATCTGATAAAAAAGTTATGGATAGAACTGGTAGTACAGAGAAGAGGAGCGGGCCCTGGGGAGCAGAAAAATACCAGCGACAGCCTTCAGATAAGATAGGGAAGCACAGCATTGATAGCTCAGGAAAAGAAGGCTCTGAGAGCTATCAAACTGCATTGCCAAGTGATGGTGCAGAATCTAAAAGCAATTCTGTCCCCAAGGAGACCAATTTGTCTAAAACAGAGAAGTCCTCCAAATCATCCCCATCGCGTGATGAATCAAAATATGATGACGTTCGCACTGAAAACAGAAAAAAGCAGCCTGGATTCAAGAAATACCGAACACTGTCATCAAAGGGTTTGGTGAAGGATGAGAGAGGCACTGCTGGAAGGGAGGCTAGCTGGCAGGCAGCTGGCACAGCAAGTGGAAGAAAAGAGGAGCTGGGGGACTGCTCCAAAACAGCACCATTCTCCAAATATACAGTGGAAAGCTACAGTGAAGGACCCTTAGATTCGTCTTTTAAACCACTGATCATTAGAGTAACTGACACGTTTAAACATCACAGCTAAAAAATACCACTGCAGCTTAAGTGAGACCTTACAACTAATTGTGCCACTGATTCGCTCAACCTTTCTTTTTTCCTTTACTCTCTGGGGCATTACGTTATCATTTTTTAATCACAAGGACATTGATGTGCATCTGTCTGAGCTGGGCTTTTTTCTTTCCTAACATTAGCCTGAAGACATGAATTAAATTAATCACTGCAAGCGAATTAGCTAATCACTGAATTAATCATCAGTTTATAAATTAAATATGAGAAGGGCTTTGAGATCGGTGTGAATTCAGTCCTGCTCCAGACTCCCTGTACTAACTAGTGGGTTTTGTTTGTAACAAAGACAACTCTTCAGAGTGAACTCTATCTGTATTTACTTATTCTAATGAAACCCTGCTCGTACTTTTTCCAGGAATGGTGGTAGGCAGTGTCAGCTTTAATTATGTCAAAAAGGGCTTGTTCCTGGCTCTGCCTTTTCACCGATTAATGGGGGCTGTTGGTCTATGGCTGCTTTGAGTGGCAATGCTAGCCACTCAATGGCTAGTAGGGAGGGAAGGAAGGGAAAAATGTCTGTGAAAAATCCTCAAAGGACATTGATGTTACAACGAGATTTACTGTGAATGCAAACGTTCAACCTCGTGAATATTGGGAAGATAATGATTTAGCCTTCTCTGAAGTTATTTGTACTTCAGCCTTATACTGCATGCATTGTTGTTGGTAGGGATAAACCATTTCAAGTTATTCTTAATAACTGCAGACAAACATGCAACTAGTGTAAGAGTGTGGAAAGCTCAATGCTGAAAGGTTCTGTTAGCCCCTCTAGAGGACCATGTCAGCAGAAGGGGCTGAAAGCCCCAATAGGGGAGCTCAGCTTCAGCTGGGGTTCTGTCCCAGCCTGGGTCCTCAGGTGTGTGGGCACTGCCAGTGCTGCAGCTGGCACCAAAATCTTAGCAAGTGCTGATTTTACAGGTTGATGTGACATGGAGCAACAGGAAGCAGCCAGTATAACTGGACACTGCTGATGGGCTGTGGCTTTCTGTGTTTAATGTGTACCAGTGGATTCTGTAAAGTGTGCATGAGACAGACTGTATTATGGAGAAGTGAGGATGGAATGGTTCACTGCCCCTCTGCATCTGGTGAACAGTGTTGTAGCAAAGCATTGGCACAGGCTGCCCATGGAGCAGGTGGAGTCACTGTCCCTGGAGGTGGTCAAGAACTGTGTGGATGTGGCCCTGAGGGATGTGGTTAGTGGGCATGGTGGGGATGGGCTGGTTCTGTGATTCTATGATTCTATAAAAGCTGTGACAAACAGAGAGATGTTAGAACAAAACTCTCCCATGCACCCCCAGCGTGCTTTTAGCTTAGCATAGCAACAGCTTGGGGTATTTAAAAGCATGGCCTGAAGAGTCGATTAATTTTTTTCCTAGTCACCTGTGGTCAAAAAGCCAATTAAAAGCCCAATCTTTTAGGTGGCACCAAGCTTCAGGGCTGGTCAGGAAGAATTCTCACATGCACGGCCCCTCTCCCTCTCCCTGTGCCTGTGCCTCCCCTTGACTTTTTCAGATGCTCTCCCACAGCCCCAGCAGCACAGCTGCTGCTCCATCCCTGGCTGGCAGGGTGCCCTGACCTGCAACAGCAAGGCAGTGAGGACGCAGGTGGGCTGGCAGCACACAAGGAGCAAATCCATTTGCTGGCGTAATGCACTCAAGTCCTATAGGTGACAGACAACTGGGCTGTCCAGGGGACACTATCAGGAGGAACTAGGGACACACACACAACGTCCCCTGGCTACCAGAGTGTCTTAGGATTTGATTTCTTGCCCACAACATGCCACAAATTAGGCTTCCTGGCACCTGCAGGCTCATAAAATGAGAATCGCATTTGTATAAGACACTGGTCCTCAAAACAGAGGCTATAGGGAATTTATCACTTGTAACACTGCCATTCTGCATGGAGATGTATGTCATCCTCGCAGCTTTTATGGGCTGGCACACGTAAAGGACTTTGTGCTAAGCCTAAGCTCTGATTTACATTTTGTTGTCCGTGATTTCATTCCCCATTGGAGAAAAGCCCTTACAACATAAAGCACTTGCACCAGCAGTGAATAGTAAATTCTGTGAGCTGGCCTTTTGCAATAGCAGACAGACCTGCTTGCTGGCACGAGAGAAGCCGTTTTTATTATTCTCATTTTAATCTTTCAAAAGAAATCTAAAGGCTTTTTTCTTGTTGTTGCCCCTTTTTCCCACCTGAGAGACAGCTGCCTTGTGACAAATCAAAGGCTTCTGTCCAGCAGGAAGTGACCCATGTGAGCAGCATGTGCCACCTGCACTGCAGACATGATGGACTGGCACCAAATGCATCAAGTGCAGAAATGAGTATTTAAGAAAGAGAAAGAGAGGAGGAGGAGGACACACACCAGCATCAGCTATAGCAGAAGCTGCAAATGGGCAGGCTCAAACCCTGGTGCAATACTTGCCCAAGAGTGATATACAACAGAAGATAAAAGTTTTATTCCCCACTCCTGACTCCAGTCCCCTGGGGCCTTCTTCAGCCTGTGGGTGAGGCTCTGGGCTGCTGTTCATGGAAGAGTCAGTGAGGGAACCCTCCAGAGTTGCTGTTTCACCATGTCTAATCAGGATTGAACAGTGCTGCTGCTCCTGCAGGCACATCTCCTGGCTTTCGCAGCTCTGCACAATGAGTGTAGTTTGTACAGTTCTTTTCCCACACTACATGACAGCTTTCTGCTCTACTAAAACACAGTGAAAGCAAGCATCCCCTGAGGTCACTGAGGGCATTGTGTCTTTAGCCCTCACTGAATGCAGAAAGGTATTATTATTCTTAATTTTTTTTGCCATTTTTGATAATGCTTCCATGAAGCCCTGGCTTAGCAATAGATAGTGTCAACTGAACAGACCTCAGCTGAGTATACTGGGCTGTCCAGGCTGGAGGAGGCCAAGAGACAACCTTATTGCTCTCTGCAGCTCCCTGAGGAGGGGATGCAGACAGAGGTACTGGGCTCTGCTCCTGGGAATCAACGGCAGGATGTAAGGGAATGGCACAAAGCTGCACCAGAGAGGGTCAGACTGGGCACTGGGAAACATTTATTTACTATGAGGGTGGTCAAACACTGGGACAGGTGTCTTAGAAGGGTCGCTGATGTCCTGTGCTTGTCAGTGTTCTAGAGGGAGGGCTCGTGGCCAGTGGGGGGCAGAGATCAGGGCAGGCAAAGAAACCATGCAGGCTCCCACCAGCAGCAGAGTTCAGTAAAGCATTTCAGATTATTATGTCCTCTCTAAGTAGACCATAGATAAAAGCTCCCCAAGCACTTTACTTCAGCAAGATATCTCCCAGATGGGCTCACTAATGTGGAAATCATAAAGGATTGACTTGGGTATTTGGATATTGAGCAATTTGAATAGCCAAGTTTGGACCTCCACACTGAAGTGGTCACACAGTCAGTGTACTTCTAACTGCTGAACACGTGGCCATCATCTCCAGCTCATCCTCTCACATTTCTGACTGAAGAACAAACAACTCCCTTTGGTCCCCAAAACCAGCAGCAGGTCAGGTGCCCTCTGGATATGTCCCTTGCTCTCCCTCCATCTCTGTCTCTCTCTTTCTCTCTTTTTTAATAGAGAGAGAGCATACAAAACACAGCCACTCTCAGCAAAAAGAGCCCAAGCCCTGAGGAGATTTATGCAGTCCAAGCACTCAGACTAATGCTGTAGCACAGGGCACAGCCAAGCCCCCCCAAAATTAGAAAATGTGTCCTTAATTTTCTCCAGACCTCCAAAGTGAGAAGAAATGAATGTCTCAGTGATTCTCCTTCATTCCAGGTTGTTCAAAGGCAAAGGGCTCTGAGGTGTGAAGAAGCTTGGTAATTTAGCAGCTCCTTCTACAGTTCTGCCTCAATCTTTAAAACATTGTGCACAACAAAAATGATAGAGGCTGAGAATTAAAGCTGCAGTTGTACTTTTTTGTATTGTCAGTGGAGCTGGCAATAGAAGTACTGAAAAGCACTTCGAAGATCTCATATTAAAATGCAACTTTCCCCACCATTTTAGCTTTTTTTCCTGTCCACCTGTAGTCGGCAGGTAATAACAGTTGTGTCACTCAGTGCCTCTGGGCAACATCCCTCCCAGCCCTGAGATGCCACAGATGCATCACTCGGCTGTGGAAACGCTCCATCTAGTGGCTGAATTTGTACAGCAAGTGACGATCGAGCATGGAGGAGCACGGAGTGAATGTCACTCGGTGGTGGAAAGAGTAGGGAACTGCAGGGAAGCATTTCCTCTTCTTCCCATCACTCGAAGGACTGCACACTATCCAAAAGGATCACATCTCATGTCACTGTTTCCGACTTGCCTCTAACTGCCTCCATTGCTTGTATTCTGCTGAGCTGCAAGTGCAAGAACAGTTTTGCAGAATGATGTGATCCTCACTTGGCAAGCAGCATGACAGCAGGCTTCTGGGGTGTGTGCGATGCAGAATACTGCTGTCAGGTATGATGTTTTCAGTGGTGGCAAGTGACTATGGATGTCCCAAATGAGACACAGTCACCTATAGCTACATAAGAAGGCTGTAAACTACAGAACCGATGTGCAGAAACCGGCCTGTGGGTGAATGCAGCCAAAGCAGGCTGCTTTTACCAAGAAGAATTACGGTTATATCCCACAGACCTCATAGCATTCTGGCCTGCCCGCCAGCAGTCACTGCAGTAGTCCCTCTGGCCCTTGCAGAGCAATGAGAGAATTTTGACACAGCTGAGATGCAAACCAAAAAGAAGGTGAGTGCTTCCCGTCACTGTGCTCCCCAGGGCTTCTGGAAATAAAGAAATAAAACCATTGGATGCTGCAGAGCCAGTCCATCCCTACCAGGAAACAACCATTTTAGTCAAGCTACATCACCAGAGTGAACTACAAATAGGATTTGTGCAGATACAGTGGGCTGTGAGCACACAGCTCTGGGTTGCTAGCTCTGGCTACTGAGATCTTTAATTCTCCTGAAGAATGGGAACAGTGTGGGCAGCAGTGATCCAAGAGTCCAGATGGGGTCCCACTGAATGTGTCTCAACTCTAAATATCTCCAGACTCAAGGAAATTGTTGCAGAAGAATGGAAAATCCCAAAAGGCATCTTCATTATTAACTAATTCAAATTATACTCCTCATGTAACAAGAAAGCCTGTACCATTGCCATGTCATACAGATTTCTTAATAAAACTGTTTTCCTTTGTATATGGGCTATTTATTTGTACCACTGAGTCTTATTTGTGTGCCAAGAAGATGAAAATAATAAAACCATACCAACTACCGATCTTGTCGGCATTCTGTCATTATAAAGGAAGGGGCACGAGAAAAATACAAAGAGTGCCTGTGCGTTCCTCATCAGTATGCAAACCTTTCTCCTTTTGCCCAAGAGAGCTGCCACAAGCCGAGTTTCATATGGGACAGCTGGGAATAGGTATAAAGCACAGAGCATTAGTTATGCAAATGCTTTGAAAAGAGGCTTTGAAAAGAGCATGCTACACCTCATTTCCTGTTTCCCGCCAGTTCCTCAGATCTGAGCCTTGAAAATGCAGCATGGTACAGCCACCTCTGCCCTCCAGGGTGACCTGAAAGCACTACTTGCATTTAGGCAAGTCAGAGGCTGCCCTGTGAGAAACAAACCCTGGGGCTACTCCATCTCCTGCCCAAGCTGAGCCCTTCCTCTGTTCCTGCAGAGAGAAGGGAGGGCTCTAGCTGAGGGTTCACTTTGTCCCACCATCCAGGTTATAAGGCTGGGGGATGAGGGGCCAGGGAGCAGCCCCACAGAAAGAGATCTGGGGCTTCTGGCAAGTTGAATGTGAGCCAGCAGTGTGTCCTGGCAGCCCAAAGGGCCAACCATGCCCTGGGGTGCACCAGGCCTAGCACTGCCACTAGGTGAGGGGAGCGGCTGTCCCGCTGTGCTCTGTGCTGTGAGGCCTCACCTACAACACTGCGTGTGGGTCTGGGGGCCACAACATAAGGACATAACGCTGTTAGAGAGCATCCAAAGGAAGGCTGCAAAGGAGGGGAAGGGTCTGTAGGGCAAAGTGTGTCGGGAGCAGCTGAGACCCTTTGGTGTGCTCAGCGGAGAGCAGAGGAGCTGAGGGGAGGCCTCATGGCGGCTGCAGCTCCTCACAGGGAGGGGAGGGGCAGCGCTGAGCTCTGCTCTCTGTGACAGCGACAGGGCCCGAGGGAACGGCGTGGAGCTGTCAGGGGAGGGGCAGCTGGGGGTTAGGGAAAGGGTCTGCACCAGAGGGTGGTGGGCATGGAACAGGCTATCCAGGGCTGTGGGCAAGGTGTCAAGCTGTTGGAGTTCAACGCTTTCTCCTTTAGAAACCCAAGTATAAACCATAAATCAGCTGCTGACAAATCTTACAGGCTGAATTATGACGAGATATGCCTCCACTTCCTAGAGGCTTGAAGAACTGGTTCGCCTTCACTTCCAAAGGCAGTGAGATCACTGCAGACCATTAAAATTCCTCTTTGAGTGCCTCGTGACTGATGAAGGATTGTACGAGTGTGTCAAGTCAAACAGTATGACACCACCCGAAGCTTTGGCAGCTCTCACTGGGCTGCACCTCACCAGGTGGCTGCCCTTGGTGTCATCACATAGTAGAAGCTACAGGTGGGGCACGGCCAACAGCAAACCCTTGATAAGAGCCAGAAGAAGCCATGGTAAATAGGGGTGGGTAAGAGCCAGAAGCCATGGTAAATAGGGGTGGGTTATGCTCACAGTTGCTAGGACCAGTGAAGCCAAATGTGATGTGAATTAGGAGCAGGAGGCGTTGTGGGGCTCTGCTGTTTCTTATTAGCATGCTGCATGACAGTATTTAAGACAGTTTACAAGCATGATGAAGTCAGGGCTGCAGATTCTTTCCTCTGTAGTGATTACACATGTTTTCCTTTCAGCAACTTTGAGAGAGCTTCTATTCAAGACTGAGTGAAACTGATGTTGCCTCAGTGACTTCAATTTTTAGTGTTGAATGTAAAAAAAATTGTTAAAATGAAACATTTTATTTTGGATTTGACCTTTCACTTCTAATCTGATGAGGCTGCGATTCCTGATCACCATAATAAGATAACTTTCTCCTTGAGATTTATTTCAAATAGATAAAAGCATTTTAGTAATATTCCTCCAGCCTGGCAAAGAAAGCTCAAACTTCCTGAAACATTGCATTTTGGTATCTTTTCGATCATAAGCAAGGCGTCCCTGAGCTTGTGGGGCTGCTCTGTTCCCAGGTCCCTGCAAGTGGTCTCGCTGGCCTGCAGATGGCAGGTTTTCCATTTGAAGATAAGAAAAGCGAAATTCCTACATCTTCAAGGGAATGGGAGAACCGAATCCTGTATGAAGATGTGTCTTAGTTTCAGCTAGGACAGAAGACGAGATAGTAACGAGAAGAGTTAACTCTTTGCCCTCCCTAACGCCTCTCCCATAATGATTTAAGGATATGGGATAGGATGAGAAAGGATAGGATAGGATACCGCCCTGTAGATAGCAATAAAAGGACTGGCTGCAAATGAAACATGACTGTTTGCAATGGGAAGAGGGAACTTCACCACCCACTTCAGTAGCGTATACAGGCTTCAATCTACATAGCACAGAATCATTAAGATTGCTCTTCCACGAGGTGCAGTAAGGGTATGTGATGATCCCAATACCATTTCATTTTCTTGTTCCTTTTATGGCTTTTGTTAATACGCCAACATGAAGTAAGAGGTACTCATATTGACTGACTGACCTGAAGTCTCCACAGCAAGGTGCAACACCAAGATTTGAGGAGTGATTTTCCCCCAGGAAGTAAAAAATGTTGAGTCTGGTCCCCGCTGAATCACCATATACTCCTAGAAAAACATAGTTTCCATATCTGTTTTTCATAATCCACATCTGTATTTTAATCTCATCTGGACTCCCTCACCAAATAGCTAGTAAAAATATGAAGTTGAAAAGAGTACTTTTAATACATGCAAAAAGACGTGTTTTTCCCCGACTGCCTAAATGGAAACTCTACTTGCCCTAATCTCATCTTCCAACGCACACACTTCCCATTGCTGGCTTCCCTCTCATCCTTTCTACTTTCCTGCCTTTTCCCTTGTATTTCAGTCCTGCCCAAAGGCTACAAAATTAGGCTGGAAAGTGAATAAGATTTTTCCAAGAAGCATAGAGAACGTGCTCCATGGGTCAAATTTTCCATTTATTTTTCAATAAAGATTTCTGAGCCCTCCCAAGAGCCACGTGTTCAATGGTGTCTTTCCAATATGCGGCTACTCATTAATTCCTGGGAAAACCCCTAACACAAACAAAACATTCAGTAATGCAGTAGTCTTTTCATTTTGAAGCTTCGTTATTGAAAAAGGCAGACACTCAAAAAACCATTTTCAATGTGCTATTTTGACCAGCTTCCCAAATAAGCACACATACTGCGTTCTGGCTGCAAATCTCAAACTTGGTGACAATTTGATGACTACATGCAGAGAACATTTTGGAAGGGGGGCTTTTTCCATTCATCCTGTTCTCCAATGAACTACTGGAGATGCAGTACTGGTGTTTCTGCTACTGGGCCATAAACACATAGCAATCAGCTGCAGGGCACAGAAGCCGCTGGAGGTTTCCTACAGCACCAGGACAGGATAAGTGCACAGCAAATGTGAAGCAGTGATAGAAAAGGAACAGCTTTTCAGTCTCTGCTCAGAAGGTCATGTTGTTTGCTAAGAGCATCCTCATCCCTCCTGCTATGCGCAGACTCTGTTTCATTTCTAGGAGTTCATAGCTTGTCTTTGGCCCCACAGCTGTGTGTGGGCCCTGTGGACAGAGAAGGGGAAAAGCTAAGGGAGCTAAGGGAAATCCCTTTGCATGCATAGCATGTTTGGCTGGGAAAAAAAAAAAAAAGAAAAGGCATTTCTGCCTGACCAAACCCACTTGCCTTGCTGTAAGGCTCACTGTGCCGTTACTGCTGACCTTCCCACCATATATAAGGCTTCCTGGCTCAGCTGAAAATTAAGATACTGTGGGGTTTTCAGAGCACAGGAGCCCAGCATCTTAGAGTCCTGTCATCACATGGATCAGTCTTCTTTTATGCTTTACAGGATGGAGATCATTCACCTGCTGCCCAAGATTACTGCTCATAAAAATAATCCCAGTGTCTGCTGTCACTCCGACAGTGTGGTGAGAGGCCTGGGAGAAGGACAGCACCACAGCAATCCCCTTGCTGCTTCAGGACAAGGGTTTTTGGTGCAGTGTTTGCAGTGGGATCAGAGGCTATGATGACCACAAACCAAAAGAGACCAAGGGACTCTGTCAAACACCAACCCCTACGTTTCATAGGGCCTGGCTCTCTCTTTCCATTTCCCATACTGGAAATTATGAGGGGGTGTTTTGCTGAGACTGATCACCAAATCCACAGTGATTTTAAGGCCTTTTTGACATTTTCACGTGTCTTCAGTACTTTTCCAGCTGCAGACATTGACCAAAGCACTCCCTGCCCCACACTGCTTGCCATACAGCCTGCATACTCCGTGCTCAGATGCTGCTTTAACCAGTCTGTGTTATCACTTAATGAACATCCTCACCCATCGGTTTGATGGAAATTAAAACTGTGAATTACTGAATGCCTACTTGGGAAACATGCTTTAGCTAAATCTTGAGAGCTGCATACAATGTCGCTGGCTCTAGAAGTTTGGTTGTCTATGTTGGCAGCTATTAGTGCACAACAGATCTAAAAATAGCTGTGTTCAACTCAGAGCTGCAAACCCCGGATGCAACGGCTCCCTGTGGTGTTCTGACTCACCAGTTCTCACGCTCGTCACAGAGGGATTTTGTCTCTCAACGAATAGCTTCTAAACTATTCTTACCCCACTACCCCGCTTTAACAGAACAGACCATTAACTCAATCACTCTCTTGAAGTACATTCAGGGAAGGGGACCCAGATGCCTTTGGTCTTTTAGTTTAATTAAAGGTAAGTGCTAAAAAAGAAATGGCAAGACATGCATCCTGCGTGTCCTTGTAATCAACCTTTCAGCATCCGCAGTTATGCTCTTTGCAATCATCTACTGCAAATTTCCCAAATGTTATTTGATGTTTCTCCAGCGGCTTTCAAAAGTGCTCAGCAAGAAATGCCAGATGTACTCTGGTGCAGAGCATCCAAAGGTAGTTTTGCATGTCAGTGAAGCACAAGTCGACAAAGCCAATTACACACAGCAAAACGTGCTTACAGAAGATACCAAAGGGTGCTCAGAAGGAAAAATAGACCATCAGAAAGCTAAAAACAGCTATCGGTGCTTATGTAAGTGTTACCTAATCGTTATTTCTTCCCAGAAAACAGTACATCAGGGCTGTCTCTTGTCTTGGTACAAGTGTCCTCTTGGCGAGGGCTCCCTACAGCAACTGTGAGGTTCTGAAGTGTTGTTTATTATCACCACATAAGCTTGACTGCAAGGATCAGTGACAGATTTCTACAGTGTGAATATGATTAGTACTGCCAGAGACAGGCTGTCGCTGCTGTGGGAAATATAACACCTTGCTAAGCTGGTATTTGTTTCACAATAGAAAACACAGTGTGAATACTAACCACCTCTTGCAGTAACCACACATCGAAAAGGCAGCCACCGCAACCAGAAGAGCTACCCGTGTTTTTTCCATACAGAGGAGGTCCCAGTCACCCCACTGAATAATGATGGTGCACTTTGAAAGGCTGAATCCTCCCTAGCGCAGGACTCCCTGCAGCCTTCTTTGTGGAAACTCTCCCTGTCTTTTTCTTTCTGATTCGCTCAGTCAGTCTTGGGAAATTCTCAGGACGTTGTCTGTCTTCCAGAGGTCTGACCACTCGATTCCCAGCTTGAATAGCGGTACGAGACCTGCAAGCTTGCTCTTAGCTAAGTTTGACTCTATAATACACAGGGAAAAACCTCTCCAGTGCTCTGCAGAGCAATATCCAATACACCAGCACCTTCTCTATTCAACAGCAAATTGAACTAGTTTCTCTACACGCAACTCCTTTGTCTTTGCTTTCCTTGTCTCCTGAAATACAAAGTGAAATTGTGGCTGTACCTTCACATTCAAAATCTGTCTTGCTTTAGCATATAGCCTGAAGGGCTCCATTGCAGCAGCAATGATGGCTTGGCTTTGGAGCTGCACGCTGGAGCTGAAGAGAAAAATCACCTTCACAGATTAGGTGAAGGCCTTAAGATTTTTGCATGCTGTAGGAGAGCCATCTCCTCTCCCTGAGTGATTTGCTCACTGGCTGGTCCTGTGCTGCTGTGGCTGTTTGAGCCCCAAGGACTGAGTCAGTCTGGAACAGAGAACTAAAAGTGACTGAGAGAGGCATGATGAATACTCAGCCCCAGCCTCCTGGCACCCATGGCTTCAGTGAGGCTGAATCTCACCATTCTTTGCAGAAAGCTGTTTCATTTACACACTTATATTTTGAGGAGTGACTGAGTGACTGAGGGGCTGCTTAGTCTGGGGAAGTGGAGGCTGAGGGGAGACCTTATTGCTCTCTTCGGATACCTCAAATGTGATTGCAGTGAGAGCAGGGTTGGTCTCTTCTCACTGGTGACAGGTGACAGGACGAGGGGAAATGGCCTCAAGTTGCGCCAGGGGAGGTTTAGGTTGGATATCAGGAAAAACTTCTTTATAGAAAGGGTGGTTAAGCACTGGAATAGGCTCCCCAGGGAAGTGGTTGAGTCACCATCCCTGGATGTGTTTAAAAACCATTTGGATGTGGTGCTCAGAGACATGACTTAGCAGAGGGTTGTTAGAGTGAGGGTAGCATGGTTAGGTTGTGGTTGGACTTGATGATCTTGAAGGTCTTTTCCAACCTGAGCTATTCTATGATTCTATAAAGAATGATTAAATACCCAGATGTCTATGTTTCTCAGCAAATCTTGTACGGAACATATATGCATCTACTGAAATGCATGAAGTTATGCTTGAGATATATTTCCAGAACAGCGTTAGCTAAGAGAATTGCAGCTGGAATTACTTCTGTATTCATTCTTTGGCATGTAAAATGGTTTTACGTGTAGATACAATGGGAAAAGTAGAATCTGAGTGGGGCATAACTTACGGGTTCTACTGGCCCCTGTAAGACATGTCTACAGCAGGCTAAACTGTAGTGGTCTAACTCAGGCTGTTTTATTTGTGTATTGGAGTAAGCTGATTTACATCTATACAGGGATTGTGACTAAGGCAGTGATGGTCAATTTTCCATCAACTTCTAATAAAAAGATGCTTGCACTTTTGCAACCATGTGAAAAACTTGACTTTGCATAGATCAGGAAAGCTAATTAGCCTAAGGCACATTTGACTGTGCTCCGGTATTTCTCAAGTGCTCCTGGAGGACTGCTGGTGATGAGATGCTGTAGAAAAGGAAATGATTATAAAAAATAATGGTATTGTAGTTATTGACAATAAAATTATTGAAAAAAATGTTGCTGAGAAATATGAAAATATAGAACTACAATGTACCAGCTGCAGAAACTATTCAACTGTGCATCACCATCATACGCAATGATTGCTATGGCTTACTGGATAATAACAGCAAAATAAATTGTACAATTTTCCTAAATTCACACAGAACTAAGATACATTTTCTTGGATGAAAAAATAGCTAAGTTTATTGCTGACACTGAGCTACACTTTCAATGGAGAAAGGAATCAAACAGCTGGCTGGGTACATTTTGGTAACAATATGTGTATTGTGCAAACCATGGAAATACCAAAACGTTGCTGATAGCTTTCAATGCTGTATATCCCTTTTCAGTTTGATTACTTTGTGACAGGAAAGAACAATATCAGAAAAACCTGATATGTAAAAATGAAATTTAAGTCATTTAAATTTTAATAATGCATCAGATAGAAATACGTACATCAAATGATTGTATGTAAATGCTTGTAATGATAACCCTGGCTTCTGTTTATGGAATAGGCTATTGCTGGGACATTTGTAATGAGAGTCTTTGGAGCAGTCCTAGCTCAGCAGAAAGCCAGGAGAAGGTTTGCCTTTGCTTGTCACAGACAGGGCCAAGTGTAGAATCACGGTATGTACGCAGTGAGGGAGCACTCAGATGAAACCCTGTCCCAGCCAGCAGATCTGGGAGCTGCTAGGCACCTTCACAAACTCACCAGGGGCAGGAAAGAAAGAGGAGGTGGGAGAAATAAGAGGGAGTCACTATCCTCTGAGGAATTTCGAGATTCAGTTGTAAGTGTTGCACTCATGCCGACAGAGAAAATTAAACAACACCAGCATGAATTTAAAGTGCTTTCAGCATGCTGCCTATGACCACTCAAGTAGATAAGGAAAAACAAAACAAAACAAAGCCATTTAGAAAATATTTTGTCAGTCCAAATTGCAATCATGTTTTTTGAAGTTGTGGCTTGACCTAAGCTGGGTTCATTGAGTAAGGAGCCATCATAAGCTTCTCATTTGGTTCACTTAATTCCACTCCAGATGATCACTGCTCTGTGAGTTACTGACTACTTACTTGTCCCTGTCCTAGGAATACTTCCTAACGTTCAAGTATGGTTTCCATATCACCTTTGACATACGCTTTTGCAGTGATTTTCACACCGAGGGTACTGCCACATCATTTCTCTTTCCCGCTGTTCTCAGCACTGTCACTTACAGCCTTGAGCCTTCTTGGCTGACGCAGCTGGCGGACGGCAGCTGAGTGCAAAAGCCCTTCCACAGAAATTTCCATGGGTAATGTTGATTCTCCAGGCAGCTGTGGTCGTATGCAGAGAGCGTTAGAGCTCCTTTTTATAGCTGCTCATATCAGCATGCTTTGGCTCCCGGGGCCACAGTCACACTGAGAGTAATCAAAAGGCTGGCCATCCGAGACGGCACATGAGACTATAGCTCGTCCTACCAGCAAGTAGCCTGCATCGATGTGAAGCTGTGAAGCCTTCAGGGAAGAGAGGAAGTTATTTTTTTAGCTGTGTTTCTGTCCTTGCTATACAGTCTGTTCCAAAGTTCAGTGATTGCTGTTGGAACAGTTCACATGAGCAGGTTTAATCAGGCCCACAGACTAGTTATGTAAGCATGACGCAATTTTCTGGGACAGATATATGGAGCAAGTTCAGCATTTCATTACCCGTCCAGAGCCTCCATCCATATGTGGGCTGAAGGTTGACAAAACTGGGTAGGCAGGTGGTTAGACACGAACCAAAGGTGTCAGGATGAATTGGCACTCCTTAACCCGGCCAACTGGATGAGTTGTCTCATTCTGGAGCACGTTGTGCTTAGGCTATGTACACCTCCAGTGATTTAGATATATATATATCTCCATTTCTTACTGGATATTTCCATACTGAAAAATATGCTTAATCTAAACATTTTTCACCAAGTAAGGAATAGCAAATTTTTGAGGAAGGCCATATTTAAGTTGTGGATGTCCCTACACTGGAAGTGTTCAATATTAGGTTGGACAGAGCTTTGACCTAATGAAAGATGTCCCTGCTCAAGGCAAGTGGGTTGGAACCAGATGATCTTTAAGGTCTCTTCCAACCCAAACTATTATATGATTCTAGGATTCTATGAAGCCAAGTCAGTGCAGAGCGAAGCTCCAACAAGGCCAGGTACACTTTCTATAGAATGGTCCACTGAACGTAGACACAGCGACGACAAACCACAAAGGCCAGGGTAAACATATGCTGTGGGAGTTTCACCACTTCCTTAGGATTCTAGAACATCCAGTTACCCACAAGACTTATCTTTTGGTGTGTGTATGTATACTCGCTCATGGCAAAGAGGTAGTCATGTTTTCTGGAGACTTTTCCTAGAGTTATTGTACTCTTTGTTGAATGCAGCATTACTCTAATATGTTCTGCCAGCTTTGTTACTACAGAATCCTGCATTAATAGCCACAGACTTGTACTAGAAATGTATTCATTAAGCACTGGCAATTTAAAATTTTATTTCAGAAACATGTTTTTATTCCAAGTTCCTGCTATCAGATACTTAAGTATTGTAAAAGAAAAACCTAATTCTCTGAGACCTATGTTATCCTTCATAGCCAAGGGGTAATTTTATCCTGTGAAGTTTCCCTGCTGTGCTGCATGTGATATCTTGTGGTGAACTGCTGATCTCCCCTCCGCACTCTTTCTAAGGGACAAGATCCTCCCCAGGCCAGGTCACCCACCTACCCATCCCTTCAGCCTGCCAACTGAGGAGACAATCCAAAATCGCTCCTTCCAAATAGATATGCAACATGTGCTCCATGTGAACACACACGACAGCATATGCTACTGAATCCCATACATGCGGTCTGTCTCACAGGTCTAAAGCTACCTGAAATTATTCCTGATAAGGCTGAAAATGTTGCTGCTATTTTTACTTAATAATTGCTCTACAAATACAACTGTGGAAGTGGTCCTAGCTAAAATACAGGGCAAGTGCAATACAGGCAAGTGAAGCTTTGAATGCCACAGCTCATGAAACACTACTCAGCGGTGTTTGTCTGCCCTGCAGGGAGCAGACGTACATGCCTAGCCTTACAGGGAAGTCACTATTTTAAGGACTTACTCTGGCAAGCAGCAAGATGGGAATTTCTACCTAACACATAAACACACTCACCATGATGTAAAAACCTCAGGAATACAGTCCTGGATGGTTCTGGAGGTTTAAAGAAAAAAAAAGGTACATCATTCCCCTCGTGCCAAGTGGCAGTGAGGAAGGTGCTTCATTGGGCTGAATGCACTGTAACTGCCCTTCCGTACTGACACAGCCACTGTCAGCAGCAAACCGATCAGGGATCAAATGTCACCAGTGTCCTTTCCTGCTGATAAGAACCAAGCAGACGCAGTTTTCAGATTTGAGATTTTATGCTTTTCTTTTTTTTTTCCTTTGGATACCTTTAAAAGAGTGTGATATGATCCGCCCAGAAAAGAGCAGCACTGACACCCTGCAAAGGACAACTGAGGTATTCTCCTGCCAGACAGCAGACTGCTTCATATTATCATATTTGGTATGGAGAGCAAATTATTGCTATGACTTACCACTGAAATGTAGTAATTATTTCTATTAACATTCTACATAGCTTCTCTAACAGGAGCTACGTGAAGTTTAATGGGTGCTTTCATGTGAAACCAGCATACATTTGAGCACACCACATAGCTTGCATCAAAGCAAAAGGAAACATATGTAATATTTAAAGTTTGCTGATGATAAAATGCCCCATGGTATACACAAGGCTATCCTTGATTTGCTGCAGGTGTGCCTTTAATTAATCAAAGCTACAACCTGTTGTTTGTGGGGAATTTTTGAAGGAAAACTTCAGAAGGAAGATGCACAGCAGAGCCCAACCTTGTCAGACGAAGCATAATTGAGCTGCCAACCAAGCCCGTGGTTTTAGGTTTTGGGGAGAAAGCAGTAGGTCTCCATGCCCTTGGTGCAACAGCATTTCTCCCTCTAATCCCAGCTCCCCGTGAGCTCTCTGTGAACCAGTGACCAGTGATGGGCAGAGCTGCCTGCTGGGCAAGGCAGAGCTGGCAGGATGTCGATGTGAGAGCTTGGCAAAGGTGCCAATGGCTCTACCTTCACCGCTCTGCAATTGGGCCCCGGCCCTGCCAGCCCTCCAGCACCCTGGCGATGCCGCACAGCCATTTAGGGGGATCATCCTCCTGCCAGAATGGTCACAGCCCCACTTCAGCCCAGAATTTTCGCAGACTTCATAACAAACATTACGTTCTGCTGAACAATCAGGAACTTTCCTATTGCTCTGATGGCAGAAGAAAGAAGTACAAAGCTGTATGTTTTTCCCTGTTGCTGGAGCTGAGCTGCATCCACACTGCTGCGTGGGTGAGTGCCTTTGATCCCACACAGCTTTCTTGAGAAGCGCACTGGGAAGGAACAACTGTTGATCTCCCTCCTGAAATCCCATCTGTTGTCTTCAGCAACTATGATTTGCTGTCTGAACTAGATAATGTTTCCCTGGCAGTGGCTGTAATTTTCCAAACGCTTGCTTGGTGCAAAGTCAGAACTTGATTAAATAAGGACAAGCAGGAAGATAATTTTCCCCTCTCCACCCTGTTCTGCAGCAGTCAGACAGCACAACGTCTGTGTGAGGTTTGGGTTTGCTCCATGCCTCGATGGCGAGGATCAGTGTGCTGATGGTAGGGGTGGGCTCAGGAAACAGGGAAGCCCTTCTGGGGATTAATATTTGTGGTATTATTACTCCACACGCCTCTGGCAATCTGCCCCTGTAGATGGTTAGTTTGTGGTGGAAACAAAGCCAACAGCAGCTAAAGTTAGTAGGATTTCAATGTAACAACGCACGGGATGAATCATTTGGGGAACTGAAGTTAAATAGAAGAGCATATCAGAGTTTGAGGATTTGGGAAAAAATAGTTCAAACCAACCGAATGAATCCAAACACACAACCACCTCTTCTCACTGGTTATGAGGAAATTCCTTTGGTCAGAATGCTGGCAGTTGGAGCCTTTCTCACTGTGTTTTAGGGAGATGTTTCGCTCACACTGAGGTCTCTGACATTTGTTCAGGAGGTGACAGAAATGGGAAATACATCCCAAACAGCATCAGAGGCACATCTGTTCGTAGCAGTTGTGTGGGATATACACTGGAGCAACAGGACTGGGTTTTAGGAAGGTTATCTAACCAAGAGTTGAATCCTGGTTTTCGTCGAGGACTTGTTAACTGCACTTTCAGCACACTGATGTGTGCTGAAATTTGGGTACATGTACACTACTGAGGAGTGGGACTCATTTTGAGATCTTCTCTCCAGTCTCCAGAACCAGACACCTGACTTGATGCTCAGGTGCAACCATATATATACATCCATACTTCAGAAACGACAGTCAAGTCAGAACTATATATAAAGAGCCAGAACTCCTATGCCACCGGTGGACACGGTGCAGGGGCTGTGTACCCTGAAATGGCGGAGGGCCGCGGCCGACCCTCTGGCCGGGAGCTGCCGTGTCTCCGCCCCGCTCGCCCCGGGGAGGGGTCCCTCGAGGAGCGCGGCCGCTCTGGGAGCCGCTGCTCCGGCGCAGAACGGGGGCGGCCGGGGCACGACACCCGCCCCCGTGGAGGCGGTTGAGGCCGCCCCGGGCGCGGAGCTGCCCTGCCCGGCCCCTGGCATACAGGAGGCGGAACCCAGCGGCCGCCCCCGCCCCTCAGCCGGCGGAGCGTGTCGGAGAGTTACGCTCGGCGGCCGAAGCTCCGAATGGGGCGGAGGAGGCGGCGCTGCTTGGCCTGAGGAGAGCCCGCCGGCTGCTCCCGGCCGGAGGGGGCTGAGCGCGGACGCCCGATGGCCGGGCTGGAGGACGGCCGGGAGTGGGCGTACAGGTAGGGCGGGGGGCTCCACGGGTCTGGGCGGCCCTGGGGAACGCCGTTCGGACAACTTTCTGCCGATCCAAGGGAGGAGGCGAGCCGGGAGCCGGAGCGGCGGCGCCCGGCTCCTGGCGGGGACTTTATCGGACTTAAAATAGCCCTTTCCCCGCTGGCATCGCGTCCAGGGCCAGCGGGAGCAGCACGGCCTCCCCGCCCGCAGCCACCTCCGCCCGCGGCGCAGGTGTGAGGCGGGGCGGCACCCAGGGCAGGTGCGGGCGGGAGGGGGAGTCCCGCAGCCGTCTCCTGGTCTGGGCTTCCCCTGTCCCCCGCGGGAGGTCTGAGGGCTGCTGGTGCGGCGTTCCGCTTTGCTGCACGCCCGTGTGCTCGCGTGCACCTAGGGCTGTGCTGGTGCCACCGCGGGGACAAATTCCGTCGTTCTGTGAGCACCAGCAGGTGTGAAGCGGCGTGGGAGGGAAGGTGCCACCAGCCTGCCTTCCCAAGTGCATCCAGCTGAAACCCAGCCAGGTTGGGGTCGTTCTGAGACTCCATTAGTGCCCGAGATAGGGTTCTGTGCAGTCATCTGGGTCAGTTTGGCACAGAATGGATCCTTTGCTCTAAAAACTCCTAGAAGTAGCAAAATCTGAGCAGTGCGTGTTTCAGTTAGCTTACGTACATTCCACATCACTTATCAAAGGCGTTTAGCAGTTTGTGTACAGCAGGGTTTTGTTGGGAGGAGAGATTTTTTTGGGCTGCTTTTGGAAATAGCAGCTGGAAGCTATCTGAAGTGTTATAGCTTTTTATTATTTTTTTTCCCAATTGTAGGTATGTAGGAATGGTTGTACAAGAATGCTTTATTTTGCAGGGTTGATCCATATGGGTTTGAGAGGCCAGACGACTTTGATTATGCGTCCTACGAAGCGTTCTTTTCCAGATACCTCGTGGTGCTCACCAGAAGAGCAATAAAATGGTCCAAGCTCCTGAAGGGGAAAAACAGCATACAGAAGAGTTTAAAAGGTGTGGTTACTTGTAGGTAATAGTGCTTTATGTTGGAACCTGTATAAATTGCATTGGTTTAGGCTTTTGAATGTTGAATACTATTTTCTTATTATAAACAGTAATGATACGTAAGTGAATACGCTGCTGTTAGGGAGATCATTGGTTTGATTTAAAGCTTACAAAGGAGTAATCCTTCTTTGGCATACATTATAATATCTTATTACATCTGTAACCCAGAGATTACAGCCACGAGAATTTCCAGATGCTGGTGTGCAGCTGTTTGTTGCATGGCGTTCTTTGAAAAGATGTGCGGTGCTGCAGAGTCTGCGAGCCCCAGGATGAGGGTGCGAGGGCTCTGCCAGGAGAGCAGTTGCTGACAGCTTTTAGGTTGCTGAAGTTTTCGGATTCTTCCTTTGTAAAACAGCATTCACCTTGCTACTAAAAGGATGTGTACAGAGAACTGGAGCTGAACGCTTTACAGAGTGAAGGAGGTAGAACAAATACAGCTGAATGTTCAAAGCTCTGCCTCAGGTACAGTGTGAGTGCTAATTCTAGTTGTTTTTTTCCCCTTGGCACCAATAATGAAGTGATAACAAGTTAGACATCTTAAGTGGAACAGTGTATGGAGCGATGTCAGTTTTGAGGCTGAGGATCACCAGAAAATGTAGGTTTAAGCTATAGTTGCTAAATCATTGAGTCACAGAATTTCCCAAGTAGGAAGAGACCCACAAAGATCATTGAATCCAGCTTCTAGTTCCGCACAGGACCACCCAACATTCAAACCCTGTGTCTGAGAGTGCTGTCCAAATGTGCCTTGAACTCCAGCAGCTCAGGGCTGTGCCCACTGCCCTGGGCAGCCTGTTCCAGTGCCCAGTTACCTGAAAGTAACTACTACTCTTAATTTTCTTGCAAATACAAGGAAGCTTTTACTTAGAGTGTTAAATTTTAATGTAGTGGTCACTGTGCAGTATTCGAGTTAGTGAAGATCGTGGCAAAATTATTTCCTTATTTTCTTAAAATGCGTGAACTGTGACAGGTGCAACCTTCAGTAATATCTGTGAGTTGGTCACATCTCTCTGCTCTCATGTAGCCTGTTCCAGCCTTGTCACACTCCTGTGACACAGCAGTGTGAATGCCTTTGGCACTGTTTCAGAGCTGAAACTTTGACTAATTCTCTTAGCTTGTCCATCAGGCTTCAGTAGCAGTAGTCACGCTGCCCCTCCACTAATAACCATTAATGTAATAACCGTTAATAATCATTAATGTTGTGTCAATCTTCAGTAACAGGCTACTGTATTGTGTTTTCAAAAGGTCTGCAGCAGTGTGTGAGAAATGGGATATACTAAATCCCCTGAGAGATGCAGGCAGCCTTGATGGTAGCAAGTCTCTTTGTGCTGGTGTGTCATCCTTGACATTATTAATTTTAGCAAAAGGTACTTCAGTTTGTGCATTCTCGTGTAACTGTAAGGAAAACAACTGGAATAAACAGTGTTGGGGAAATACGGTCTGAGTGTAAATTTAAAGTTGTTACAATAAACCTCCCTTGTTATCCTCAGCTGATACCTTGGGGGAGGAAAGCAGCAGATTAACCTGTACCATTACTGATTTAAATACTTCCCCTCTGATACCAGTATTAAGGTCTGTGGCAGATGCACAGAGAATCATGTAAGTAGTGGCTTTGGTGTGCGCCCTGCCCTGCAGGATGACCCTGCAGCAACCCAGAGAGCAGGAGGTCTCTGTGCTCTTGCCGAGTTTCACTCCTCCAGAACAAGGGTCCTTGCTCTGAGGCTTTGCTCGGGAGTGGATTCCAATCAACTTCCTTGCTGCAGAAGTCAGCCATAAGTGGGAATCATAGAATTGTAGAATCATAGAACGGCCTGGGTTGAAAAGGACCACAATGAGCATCTAGTTTTAACCCCCCTGCTATGTGCAGGGTTGACAGTCACTAGACCAGGCTGCCCAGAGCCACATCCAGCCAGGCCTTGAGCCCCTCCAGGGATGGGGCATCCACAACCTCCTTGGGCAACCTGTTCTAGTGCGTCACCACCCTCTGTGTGGAAAAACTTCCTCCTAATATCTAAACTAAACCTCCTCTGTCTCAGTTTAAAACCATTCCCCCTTGTCCTATCACTATTCACTCTTGTAAACAGCCATTCCCCTTCCTGTTTATATGCTCCCTTCACGTATTGGAAGGACACAATAAGGTCTCTCCAGAGCCTTCTCTTTTCCAGGCTAAACAGGCCCAGTTCCCTCAACGTTTCCTCACAGGAGACGTGCTCCAGCCCTCTGATCATCTTAGTGGCCCTCCTCTGGACCTGCTCCAAGAGCTCCACGTCCTTCCTGTACTGGGGGTCCCAGGCCTGGATGCAGTACTCCAGATAACTGAGGAGTGCTTTCTCTATGCTTCCCCACAAACCCAGTAGATGTATCTGCAAACCCATACACTTGGAGTTTTCCTGGGGCTGTTTTAAAAGGCATCCTGCTATGGCTAGTCATGAGTGAGGCAACTCTGCGGCTCCACACCCATTTCTCTTTACACAAAGAGAAGCTTAGAATTCCTCTGAACAGGGTGATTCGGGTGAGCAGGAAGAAGTGATGACTTGTGCTAATTTTCCAGTTTGGAAATGCGGTGTGTTCACGTGCTGCTGTCTTGCCCTGTGTGGTATGCACATGATTCTGTTATACTGTAAAGAAAAGTAATTAGACTACGTTTTAACAAGGATAATTAAGGAGTGTATCCTGTTGTTCTGGATCGCAGCCTTCTGGCGGGGCGGGTAGTGGGTATTTTGACCGATAGCTCCCTTTGCTCATTCTCCAGTCTCTTCCTTTGTATTGTTTGGTGGTGTTTTGGTTCACTTTCTGCCCCTATCATCTGCAGTGACTTCTATACACATGCACATTTCTAGGTGGTATTTGGTCCCTTGCCTCCCATTTCAATCTCCTTCATTGCTGAGGTCCACTTAATTTTTGCTTCCATCCATTTGACTGCTGTCTTTCTGGGACCGAAAGACAACCAAACCATCAGACATAATTACCCAAAGGAGCTTAACTCTGACCAAAACTATGCTGTACAAGAGAACTGGGCATGTTCTCTTATGAGTGCATTAGTCAAAACTGACCAGTAGCAAAAGGTGCCTTTCTGGTCTTGGAGGTTGGTAAAACACAGCAAAAAGTGGAGGCGATGGTACAGTGATTGTAACAGGAGCACTTCTGTTCCTGTGAAGGGCTTGGAGGAAGGAAGGAGCATCTTAGAAACTTGGTTTGTATGTTTGACAGCAACTTGAATGCTTACAGCACAGATCTGCTTTGTTTCTTCTGCAATGTGTTCATAAAACAAAACTTTCTATTCCTTCTTGGTAAGTTGTTTTCAGCTCTGCTGTGGAATTTTTTGCTAGGGTCTGAGTTAGTCTCCTCAGCATTGAATTGTAACTGTAACATGCAGATGCTTTTTACACTCTTCTAATATTATCAGCAGGATCATTTTTGTTTTTAGCTGGTATTTTCCTGCATAACTTGATTTGCCACTTTCCCCCTCAGGCCCAGAAGATTTATCTGTGAACCCATCTCGTTGCTTTGAGTTCTCCTGGGGCCTATTTGAAAAGTGTCCTGCTATGCTTTCTCCTTGTGCCGAGGTCAAAGACTCATCTCCGCTTCTATGAATTAACGTGCAGTGCTGTTGGAGGTGGATGCTAGCTCTGCTTCTAGAATGGATAGCTGTTCCAGAAAAAGATACCATCTGAATTTGTATTATAGTAAGATAGCCCAGTACTGTACTCATCAGCTATGCTTGGAGCATTTGCAGGCTCAGTCTGTCTGTGGTGCAGAGTGAAGCAGTGTAAAGGGGAAGGAAAAAAATAAAGGTAAATACAACTTTATTTTGTGACAAAAAGGTCATGAATTATCATTTTCCTGGTGGGCTTTTCCACTCTTCACGAAGTGGGGAAGCTGGGATAGGCAATTGCCTGGGCTGATACGAGCCTCTGGCCACCTATTGTCATGTGGATAATGACACTGATGGATAATGAGTGTATGTGGTGCTGCAGGGCTGCTTTCCCCTTGTGCCAAGGTCAAAGGCTCATCCCCACGTCTCTGAATTTAACGTGTCCTGTTGTTGGATGTGGATGCTGGCTCTCCTTTCAGAATTGATAGCTGTTACAGAAGAAGTACCATCTAAATTTGTGTTCCAATATGATAATCCAGTAATTTGTGCAGTCATTGAGCTTCTTAAGAGCATTTGCAGGCTAGTCTGGACATTTCACTGACCAAAATGGGGTTCCTCAGATGCATTCCTGCATTTGCTGTGCCTGTCTATAGGATTTATTGAGCATCAGAGATCAAAATGTTGTAAAAAAAAAAAAAAAAAAAAAAAAAAAAAAAAAGGTGAAGTGGTGATTATTAAACATGGAAACTTAAGAATTATTTCCAGTCTGTCTAGTAGAAGGCTGTAGTTAGTTACTTTACAGCTGGAACAGGAGGGACTATTATCCATGCTATAAGTGCTCATGGGAACACTAAACAAAAACTGCACCTTGAAGGCCAAGTGTTTATTGCAAATGTGAAGGGCAGGAACCTTTCTCTGAAGGTACCAGATTTTAGGTGGGTGGAATGCCCGTTAGAGATGCAGGGATCTCTCCATTGAAATTGAGAAAGCAGTTTGGGCTCCTGGAGGATAGAGGGCTAAAATAAGGTGAATGCTTATGGAGAGTCACTGGCTGAGTTCTTGTAAACTCTTTTTTTCACACTGCTGTTTTTAAGGCCAGTTGCCTTTAATTCAGGTACCATTTATCTTGAGTTACAGATCTGTGTGACTGGATATAAGGAGGCTAGGTGAGGCTATTGTGTGGAACAACAAAGAATTCCTCACTCAAGTCCCATTCTTTTAGTAAGAAATATCTGATGCCTTTGTCAGTTTCTTCTCCCTGGAAAAAGCTAGAGGACCTCAGATGCTTGGCTGTCTTTTTGGATCATTAGGGTTTAGGATTATGAATTAATGACCAACATTGGCTCTGTGTTAATGTCTTTCATTCCACTCCCAGGAGGAAGCTGCTTTGGCTGTTAACAGCCTGATGCTTCTTCCTGCAATCTTGCACCCTACCTATTCATACTGAATCATCTTAAATTAAAAACCAGCCAAGCAAAAAAGAATGGTACAGTGCAGGAGATAACAGCTATTTTAGATTTGAAAAGACTTCCCCAGTTATTCTGGGAAGAAAAATCTGCTGCTCACTCACATTTTTATCCCTTCTAAATGAGTTTAGACAGTAGCGTCCTATTTTGTATGTATCTTTGTCTGCTATGGTTTCAGCACTTAGGTACTAAGCTGAAATCCCAGCATTATGTTAACATAGCCATTTGTGCTAGAGCATAACCAAGCAAACAGTGGTATCATATTGGAGTATGTTAGGGAGAGATCAAAGAGGGTGCTTCCCTGAATGAAAAAGGACAAATATTGCTGTTCATATCTCCATCCAGAAAGCTGGAAAAGATTCAAAATCCTTATGGGGGACAGAGGGCTGGGACTGAAGATCAGTGCGGGGAGTCTAAGTGGCAAGAACTTAGGAGTGAGTCTAAAACATACTGCGTGGCTGAGAAGAAAATGTTTATCCTAAGTGGTAGTGTAGGTTTGAAAGCATAATGATCTTTAGTCAAGAGTATTCCTTTGACTTAAAAACTTTCTTTTGCTTATTCCAAAAGAAAAGTGTAAATGGAAATATTTTGAAAATAAATAAACTAAAAAAAAAACCCAAACGTTTTGTTTTGCAGTAAAGAGATATATCAGGAAAGGCATTCCCAATGAACACCGTGCATTGATCTGGATGATCGTGAGTGGGGCTCAAACCAACATGGAGCAAAACCCTGGATACTACCAGAGACTGCTCGAAGGAGAGAAAAATGACAAGCTGGTTGAAGCAATCAAAACAGGTCATTGTCCTGATAACAAAATCTTTGTCTCTCTGCTGTGCCGTGCCCTTCAAATGTAAGAGATCAAGTATGTCATGGAGAAGATAGGTTTTGGTAGTAGTGGTGAACTAACATGTAAATTAGATTAGCCGTAAGCTCTTTAACAGTACAGTTCTTCCCAGGATTATCAGGTGGTCAAAAACAGTAAGGAAGATTAGAAATTATTTGGGAAGGAACAGAGAACAAACTAGAAAGTATTATGTCATCTCCTCTGTGAATGATGAGTTAACTGTGAGACCTGCCTTTGTCTGTGTTGCTTCCTTCCCCAAAGGACCTGGAAGAGCAGCAGGCAAAGTGATGAGGCTATTTCATGAGAACGGCAGAAGTGGTTGCTGTTGTCTTTTTCCATCTTGAAAAAGCCAGATAGTTAAAGCTGGGGCTTTACTGGTTTTAATCTGGAGTTAGATAACCATTGAAACTCCTCTTGTTTTATGCCAAGTTCCCCCTTCACAGCAGCACCATGAGCTTTTGGGAATACACGCCTTAGTAAGGCATTTTGGAACATAATCTTTCATGTTCCTACAAATGCAAAGAGTAGCCAGAAGTCTTCTGGTTCATATCCTGCTCAGAGCTAGAAACAGCAGAACTCTATTTTTGTGAATACACAGGAAACTACAACATTGAGTTTCTATAGCCAGCCTTGCTAAGGGCCAGGAGAAGGAGCAAAATGTATTCAGTCAAGTGTATTTGCTGCAAGAGAGAGATGAAGCAATTTCTTTTCTCAGTTATCTTCTAACTGCCTGGCTGCTGCTCAAGTGAGAGAATGGGATATAGGAAAAATGGGTTGGAGGGCTTTATTTGAAGAGGGGGAAAAAAAAAAAGAACTTGGTACTTCAGAGTGATAATTTTCCTTTAGAAATGAAACAGCAATGTGAACGTGTGAGGGCTAAAGGAGAGAATTATTAAAAGTGAATGGAAATATTATGTTTAACTTAGTAATCTTCTTGACTGTATAAATTTTATTATTGTGGGCTTTAGTTGGGGACTATTTCATTGTAAATTGTTGCCTGACATTCAATACATTTTGCCTACATTGGTTTCCCCTCAGAGTGGTTCTTTGTAAGAGAAAACTAAATTAAGATGTGGAGTTGTGTTGCCATTCACTTCTCATGTTTGCTGTTCCCAAAATTTTCAGGCAGTCCTGTAATCTAGCTGTAAAGTAATAGGACAGCTCAATGCTGAGGTTTAGGAACAAGGGAAGAGCAACCACGTTTTCTTCTTACTTCAGGAGGAGGGTTGGGAGGGCACAGCCAACCATAATTTCCTTCAAATTCTTTGTAAAATGTGTAAAAGCCAGTGTTTCCTGTTCCTTTTATGTGCCCAGAAGCTTCAAACAGTTTTCATTTACATTTGGAATTTACTTGGAGTCTGGAAATGTCTTCAGTGGGATATAATTAAGTTGCCATCAATTAAGTTGCCAGAGGGACCTGGACAAGCTTGAAAAGCAGGCTCACGAGAACCTAATGAGGTTCAATAAGGCCAAGTGCAGGGTGTTGCACTCAGGTTGGGGTGTTCCTAGGTATGAATACGGACTGGGAGACAAACTCCTAGGGAGCAGCCCTGCTGACAAAGATTTTGGAGTCGTGATAGATGAAAAGCTAGACATGAGCCAGCAGTGTGCTCTTGCAGCCCAGAAGGCCAATGGTGTCCTGGGCTACATTAAAAGAAGGGTGGCCATCAGGGAGAGGGAGGTGACTGTCTCCTTCTGCTCTGCCCTTGTAAAGCCTCGTCTGGAGTACTGAATCCAGGCCTGGGGCTCCCCGTACAGGACGGACGCAGAGCTGTACAGAGAAATGGTCTAGTTTTGAAGAAAAAATTGATTACTAATAGCAATTAATCTTAAACTGCCTTTTGACTGTTCTCCCTTTTCAACTTGCTGATTCCTAATTGGTGAGCTTTATTGCTGCTTTTGCTTTATGACACTTGCTGTTGGAACATATTCTATTTTTTAAGAGAAGTACAGGAGAGAGATGTCTTAAACTTAAGAGCTTGAAGAATGCCTGTCTCTAAGTTGTGATGGAAGTTTTCTTAGTTCAGCGTTAGTACATATTTAGAAGGGAATGCATTCCTACTGAGCTTTGTTGTTCATGCCCTATTATAGTAAATCTTGTAGGACAAGTGATGTTGGTATGATAAAATGTGGCTGTCCTCCTGATGCAAAGGCTATGTGCTGGTTACAGAGAGGTCTGGCTGTAAGTTAATGTGGCTTGCTTGCAGTGAGTGCCCCTTAGACCAGGCCATTGAATTGCAGCTAAGTCCATAGTGTGTGCAAGTTCTCTCGTGCACATGCAGCTAACAGCCACTTTTGTACTCTTGCATTTCATGAAGAGGAGCTGTACTGGTGAGAAACTCACAGTCCCCTCAGCCTGTATGACGCCTCGTGACCTCCGGTGTGAGGACTTGGCTGTGTGGGTCAGATGGTGCCTGTGGGATCATTTGTAACAGGTTCAGAAAAGTGATGCAGGCAATTGCTGTTGACTTGTCTCTGGAGACAGTGGACATTTTACTCTCAAATGATAAATAAGTTTCTCTGAAGGGAGTTGACCTGTTAGTGAGAATTGGGAACACTCACTGAGTTCAGGGTGTTTAGGAGGCAACAGCGTCAGCTCCTTGGGCTCTCTGTGAGAGAAGCTCTAACAGGTCATGCCCAAATGGCTTCCTCACCTTGTCTGTCTGCCAAAATAGCTGAAGGAAGAGCTGGAGGGGAAAAGTGTAGTGTTACTTCCTCAGAGTACCTTACCTGCAGTCCTCCTTGATGCCTTTTTCCAGTTCTTTTGGAGATGAGAGGGAATGGAGTTTGTAAATAGAGCATGAATTGCACAAAGAAAACACGCTCTGGAATCAGAAAGCAAATAGGAACTGATTCTCTACTGACCTTCCCCAGGTTGTGAAATTGAAGATGACTTCAGTTTGGTCAGCTTCTGTTCTGTTTGGACTTTTCCTGCTCCTCCTTCACCCTTACTCTGCACAGCTGTTGGGAAGAGCCACAGCTGAAATGTCAGCTTTCATCTTTTCTGTTAAGTCCAGCATATACTTGAATAAACAACAAATTATTCTGATTATGCAAATACAATGCTGCTCTTCCTACCAAGACGAAACAAAACAAACATTTATCCTATAACTGCCTGGCTGCTGCTCAAGTCCTTTTAAAATTATCTTTTTCCTTGTGCTTTTCATAGAATCATAGAACGGCCTGGGTTGAAAAGGTCCACAATGATCATCCAGTTTCAACCCCCCTGCTATGTGCAGGGTCGCCAACCACTAGACCAGGCTGCCCAGAGCCACATCCAGCCTGGCCTTGAATGCCTCCAGGGATGGGGCATCCACAGCCTCCTTGGGCAACCTGTTCCAGTGCGTCACCACCCTCTGAGTGAAAAACTTCCTCCTAATATCTAACCTAAACCTCCCCTGTCTCAGTTTACAACCATTCCCCCTTGTCCTATCACTATCCACCCTCGTAAACAGCCGTTCTCCCTCCTGTTTATATGCTCCCTTCAAGTACTGGAAGGCTGCGATGAGGTCTCCCCGAAGCCTTCTCTTCTCCAAGCTGAACAATTCCAGTTCCCTCAACCTTTCCTCATAGGAGAAGGTGTTTTTTTTTTCTTGCAAGTCACATGAGAGGTGAAATATTTTCCAACCCTCCCATTTCTGTAAATGATTTATTGATTTTAAAAGGAAAAAAAAAAATGGTGATTAGTGTGATGACTTCTTAATGCTTTTGATTTCCATGAGACTAATTATGATTTTGGAGGACTCCTTCCTTTTAGTTGCTTACAGCTCCAGTTTGTGTCAAGGCTGTGACAGACTTTGTCCTTTATACAGAAACAGCTGATAAGATCTGATAACTCGCAGAACACAAATCTGTGCAGTAATGCTCTCACTGATTTTTTTTTTTTTGCTTATGTATCTCACTTTTATGTTGTTGTTAAATATAACCAACATAACTGTTATTTTATTAATGTCTCAGGTTTTGAAAATCTTCAAAGTAACGTTGCTTTTAAATAGAATTTCTCTCCCCAGCTTGTGCTTCTACAGATCAGATGTGCAAGTGGACTGAGTAACCTTTGCTCACCTCTCTATAGGGTGAAGCTGGCTAAAACTTAACTCTGTTTCTTTCCAAACACTAATGAGTGTTGGGGGTGATGGGCTCAAACCTGCATGCCTTTTTTTCAGTCCTTTATAGAATCATAGAATCACAAGGTTGGAAAGGACCTACAAGATCATGTAGTCCAACCGTCCTTGCATTACCGTTGCTACCACAAGCACTAAACCATATCTCGTAGCTCCTCATCCAGACGCCTCTTGAACACTGCCAGGGACGGCAACTCCACCACCTCCCTGGGCAGCCATTCCAGTGCCTGACCACTCTCTCAGAGAAAAAGTTCTTCCTCATGTCTAACCTAAACCTCCTCTGGTACAACTTGCAGCCATTTCCTCGGGTCCTGTTTGTTGCCTGGGAGAAGAGGCCAAACCCCTCCTCATCACAACCTCCCCTCAGGAGGTTGTAGAGTGCAATGAGGTCTCCCCTGAGCCTCCTCTTCTCCAAACTAAACAATCCCAGCTCCCTCAGCTGCTCCTCATAAGAGTTGTGCTCCAGACCCCTCACCAGTTTTGTTGCTCTTCTCTGAACATGTTCCAGGGCCTCAATGTCTTTCTTGTAGTGAGGGGCCCAAAACTGAACACAGTACTTGAGGTGCAGCCTCCCCAGTGCTGAGTACAGGGGGATGATTACCTCCCTGCTCCTGCTTTGTAAAGATTCACGTTTGATCTGGAAGAAATGAGTGTTTTGAAATGTCAGTAATTGCACAGTCCTTGGTTTAGCATTGAGCTAAGCATGTGGGATGTGCGTAGTCTCCTCCTCAGTGATCTTGCACAAAGGAAGGAACAGACTGTCTAATGGTCACATCATAGGGGGGAAAAAAACCATAAAAAAAAACCCAAACAATCAAAACCAAACCACAAAGAAACTGTGATTTCAAGTGAAAGTGATCAGTTGCAGGATTAGGCCTTTCATTTGTTTATTTATTTTTTTAATAGTTTGGGAATGTTTGGTGGAAGCCCCCTGGGTGATAAGTCAACCGAGCATTTGGTTGGTTATGGAATATGCTTTCCTAGAGGTGCAGCTCATTTCGTGCTATTTGGCTCGATAAATTAGATGAAAATTGTTTTTTATTGACCTGAGTGGTTTGCTCTCATTTAGCCTTTGCAGCCAGACCATGAGAGAATCCATTCTGCAGAAGAATTCCTGTAGTCCTGCCTGGAATTGATTTCTGTACCCTAATAAGATTAGTCTTTCTAGGAGTAGATTATCTGCAAATGCAGATGGCCTTTTAGCCAAAATAGGGGTAAAGCTGCTCCTTGTTAAAATTCATCCACCAAAACCACGGTTTAATGAGGTTTTGATTGTACTTCAGGAAAGCTGCAAAAGCTTCTCTGGAAGGCAAAGGAAGGAACGGCTCTTAATTTTGGCCTTTTTTTCCCCTTCTGTCTAGACATGAACAGAACATTTCCAGATAATGTAAAATTCCGCAGAACGGCTGATCCCTGCTTGCAGCAAACGCTCTACAATGTGTTGGTGGCATATGGACATCACAATAAAGCAGTAGGATATTGTCAGGTATGTGGTCACTGTTTTTTTTTTTGGTGCCTCCTCCTAGTATAGGTGGCAAGTGGGAAGAAAATTTGTCTGTTTAGTTCACTTATAAAGTCACAGAATCACAGAATCACTAAGGTTGGAAAAGACCTGTAAGATCATCCAGTCCAACCATCCACCTATCGCCAATGGTTCTCGCTAAACCATATCCCTCAACACAACATCCAAACGTTCCTTGAACACCTCCAGGGTCGGTGACTCCACCACCTCCCTGGGCAGCCCATTCCAGTGTCTGACCACTCTTTCAGAGTAGAAGTATTTCCTAATATCCAGCCTGAGTCCTCTGTTCTCTTCCCCTCCTGCACTGAAGACAGAAATGCAAACCTAAACCTCAGGTGTATGCTACCCATCAGTACACAGAGATTGTTTGAAACATGGGAATAAAAGATGCATGATTTTTCAACTTTATTGCTCTCAGTATTGTATATTTATTAAAATGTTTAATGTTATGAGAACAACAGAAGGTATAGAACTGTAAAGAGTCTGCTTTGCAAACAGAACCTAAACCAAATGCCAGCAACTGCTTTCTGAGGCATGTCATAAATAAGTAGTATTTTGCAGAGTTTTTGCCCTTTGAAGACTCTCTGGGGATGCATTTTCATAGTGCTAGTGCATTTCTGGTATTTGCTGGGACAGGGGCACGGCACTGCCTGCCCTGGTACAACCAGTGAAGTTCAGAGCCCTGTGAATTTATGCTTAAGAGAAGCTTGGGTGTGCGGTGTTAAATGCCAAGCAGTCTCTTGTCACCATAGATGGATGCAATTACTAAGCTATCAGCCTAGAAACAAATAGTTGATGTCCTGGCTAGGAGGCCAAGCACCGTGTAAGGCCCTGCAAGGTCTGTCTGAGCTGTAGTGACTCAAAGCTTGAAAATGAGCCATTGGGTAAAGAGCAGTGTCCTAACATTTCCATGTTCTGGGAGTGCTACAAGGCCTTCTGTAGTGGGACAGGTGAATTGAAGAAATGAGATCTTGGTTTCCATACAAGCTTCTGGCTTTTTGGTGGCTGTCATCCTCCTCAGAGCCGTGACAGCGCTGCTGCCTGTGGCCACCAGCAATGCTGCAGAAGTTGAGCCTAGAAGGGGAGAGAGAGAGAGCAGGGAGAAAGCTGAATAAAGGGGTGAAACTGAAGAAGGCAATGTAACCAGCACTGGCTTTCATAGCCTGTAAATATTTAAAGATGATGTAATTTTCTGCTAGCCTAGGGAAACTTCAGCGGAGCCTGCACCTCAGGGACATCTTTTGTAAGTTGTCATGCTAGTTTGCTTTCTGTATTATTATAAGTATTGTCTTGTTTGCAGTAGAACAGACATACTTGAGACAACGTAAAGCTGAGGAATAGAAAGAAAGTAAGCTACTGTTCATGTAAATTAGTAATATTGCCATAACAGTGTTATGGTGGATATGAGCAACAGCTCATTAAAGCTGCTGAAGTTGCACCTTTTTACTCAGGAGTCTTTGGCTAAACGTTCTACTGCAGATTCGTGGTCCTCCTGCAGGTGTGTTACGGTTGTGTTGCACATCCACATCAGCCATGTTTTGGTTCTAGCCAGAACACTCATTGACTACACTGGGGCAGAGCTTTTTCCTTTTTAAAGGGAAAAATGGAAGTAAATCATATACTACTAAGTTTTTTCTTTCAGTTTTCTTTCTCTGAGCTTTTAAAAATAATTCTTGGTAGCCATCACCATGCAGATTTAACAGGTTATTCAACCAGTGCCCTTTATTACTAGACTTCACCTAATGTTCCAGCTATGTAGAGTGGCAGTAAGTTACCCTGTTAAGTAACCCTTAATCGAAAGAAATGACCTAGAAATTCTTTAAGGTGAATGTCTGCATCTTAAAATTCTTCTCTTTTTTTCAGGGCATGAATTTCATAGCTGGATACCTGATTCTTATTACAAAGAATGAAGAGGAGTCCTTTTGGTTGCTAGATGCCCTTATTGGAAGAATATTGCCTGGTATGCTAAGAGCTTACACAGTTATCTTTGTATACCAAAGCCTGGCTTTTCTTTGGTCTTTGCATCTTAGTCAATTTTTCAAGGTTTTAGATGTTAAATTGGCTTATGTGGACTGAAGACATTTTAGGGACCTGGAAACAAGGCAAAGACAACACACAGGCCAAACTTGTCTGTTCTGCAGTCAGATTTTAGCAGTGGTTTTATTTCTCACTCCCTGCTTATACCTGTTAGGTAGGTGTCTTCCTATGTATGCCAGTGTGATGCTGGGGAACAGGACTTGGGTGGTGTCTGGGATTTGGCACTTCTGTTTGCAGGAATATGAGATGAGGCACAGATGAAGCAGTGATTGCAGAGCACGAAGATGGGTGATGCACACAGCTTGAGTGCTAAGCCTGCAGCAGTGATTCCCAGTGACTTGGCAGGAGGCAGCGTGACCTTTCTTCAGAAGTAGCTGCAAGGTGGTGTGGGTTTCTGCTAGGCAGGGGACCTCTGAGCAGGTGTGCCTTGGGTGCTGTCCATGCAGTAGTATTGCGCAGCAAGGCAAACAAATGTCACCCTGTCTGTGTGTGTATGTGACTTTCTTATCAAAGCTCTTAGAAACAATTACAAGATCTAGCCAGGCTGGTCAGTAGAGCCTTGAGGGCAGTACAGCACACCGTGAGATACAGATGGCATTTACGTCTGGTCAGCTCAGCAGCTCCCTACGTTCTCTTGCCTGGATGCCTGGCTTTGCAGCAGGAGCTTACTTGCTGAATTTTGCATTGTATATAAGCTAAATCTCACCATGTGTGTGGACTAGCTTAAAACCGTAAGCACACATCAGGCACAGCTATGTGTTACACTCTTATGAAGTACATTTGGGAACGTACTTTCCAGGAATTTAGTTCTAGAGGAAGAATGGCTTTGTCAGGAATTCCCACGAGCACTGCAAGGGAATGACTGCAGCTACACCCTCAGTGTAGGGCCATGTTGAGAAACTCATTTTTCTATAAGGAAGCTCTGAAATTCGCTGTTGGCCCAGTTTTGCTTTTGAACAGATGTTTTTTCCCAGGTGGTTGGAGGCTGAGTGCAGTATGACAGTGTCAGCTAAATGCTGGTCAGAGGCATCAAGACTGATACAGTATTTCTCTGGTTTGGTTTAAGACTTTCTTTAAAAGTATATCATTTTTTCATTTTTGCTTCCTTCTGAACAGAAGAGAGAGACTGGGAAAGAAAGCTGCAAGAGTTTTAAATCTTTTGACCAACTGTAAGAAAATACCTTTTACACTGAGTACACCAAGTAGGAGCTGAGTTTTTCTTTGAACGTAGGCAGAATGGTTGGACTTCCTTTGCAAATTGCTGGATTAGAGACAGGCGAGGAGAACTTTGACTTGTGAATCAGTTTGCAAATATTTGAAATTTTACAGCCCCAAAGTTTACTTTCAAGCTATAAAAATAGCCTAAAGAAATCAACTGTCTTGTTTTGGCTCAGCCTTGAGAACTGTAAGCTGCGCAAACAGGTAGGAGACGGAAAGCTGCCCTTTGCCATGTGACCTGTCACTGCCTGAATGCCACTGACGTCACTGGGGGGGATAAGGCCCTCCCCTGGCACAATTTGAGGCCATTCCCTTTAGTCTTATTGCTAGTTACATGGGAGAGGAGGGTAATTCCAACCTCACCACAACCTCCCTTCAGGTAGTTGTAGAGAGCGATAAAGTCACCCCTGAGCCTCCTCTTCTCCAGACATCCAGTGCAGAGGCTCTCAACTGTAACTGGGGAAAAAAGGGAAATCTGCTCAGAATGGCTATGCTGGGTGGGCCCTCTCTCCTCCACAGCCAGCTTTGAGAGAGATTGAGGTGCTTCTTCCAGCTTGGCTGACTCAGCAAGAGCCCAAGTTAGCAGGGTGAAGCTTTTGTATTGTAAAAATACCTGATAAAATTCATAGCATGGTGGGTAAGACAACTGCATAATTTCAATGAAATATTATGCGTGTGTGTGAGAGAGAGAGAGAGAGACAGTATCCATGAGGAAACCTCCTCAGGTGAGTACCTTCCTTGTGTTAGTAGTGCTGGGTACAGTGCATTTCAGTTTAAAGCCATACGATTACTTGCTGGGGAAGAAGAGAAATACTGTACATTCTCAGATTTTCAGAGGGAAGAGTCAGTTTTGTTGGATGCCAACAGGTTGATGAGCCAATCTTTTCCTTTAGTTTCATTGCTCTTCTCTTGGTCAGTTTGTGTTACAGTCTATGCTTTCCCCTTTCACTGCAACAGATATACCTCCAGGTCATGTCACTGCTGATCAAATCGGTGGATATTTAGGACAATTTGGAAATCCCTTCTCTGCCCTCTGCAGACAATGTTACAATGAATGCTTCCTTGCCCCTGCCCACACGCATTTAATTGCACTCAACATCCACACTGGTACCTGGCTACTGGCAGGGTTTTTAGCCAGCAGGTGAACCAAACCAGCCACAGATCATGTTACTGAAACCAGGGCTCACATCCCTGCTTGTTACTGGTCTTTAGGATAAGGGAGGCATGTGTCATAGAGTGTGATGGAAGTGAAGCTCCTCTGCCCTGGCAGAAGGGGACAGCTTGGCAATGGGGCAATTTAAGTAGAGGTTTTTTGGCTGAATTGCCCTATTACACCCCTCAAAAACCTTCTGACCCAACAAAAGTTGAGCAGGACTGGAGCTTGGTGTGTGCCACACATTGGCTGGATGAGGCCCTGCTCAGTACATCTCAGTGAAGCCAGAGATGTGCATTCTTCTGCTGAAGGCAGTCCCACAGCCCGTTGTATCTGCCAGCTGCTCAGCGAGGGCTTTGGAGGGATTAGGAATATATCTCCACCCCATAGCATGGAAGAATTGAATTGTTTAACTGAAGTTTTAGGTGTTTCCAAGATCTCTTTATTCCCAGGTTCAGTCAGAAGATGCTGGAGCAGACACTTTGGCCCAGAGGAGCCAGTAAGGATTCAGTTCACATTGAGAGTGCATATGTCTGCAACTTCTGTTCAGTATAGCTCTGCTTGCTGACACACTTTTTTGTTCTGTTGGGGAAATATTGTGGAGGCTGGATTACTTTAGAGAGCAGCAGGTAGGAGGTGACTTTCGAATGTGGTACCTTGGTATGTAATTTAAGGAGCATAGTAGTCATGTTTTACCTATTTGTGAATAAATTGGGAATTTAACAGGGGAAAAACGTGGCAGTTATACACTCTGCTATACATATATTAAGCTCTGATATCTATATATGATATATGTAGAACACGTTTTTTTTTTTTGTGCCCTGACATGAGACATCTCTGTTTAGTAGCATTAACAAACGCCACCTCTTTCTTTTTCCCCAACACTGTTAACAAAGTTCTTCATTTAGGTTTAGCCTACAGCTAATCCTCAAGAGTCAGTCTAGCAACTTTCCTTCAGCCTGGTGCTTTTTAAAGTGGTTGGTTGGTTTGTTTAACTGGTGTGCTGCCTGGTTGTTTATAACTAACTTCAAGTAAGAATGGAGTTTTGAATGATGACATGGTCACCAGACTGGCAGGCTGCACTAACGGGCATTATCTGCAAGGACAAAAGGAGCAATGTAAGATACTGCTCTGGTGTGCAGCTTAGCCACTGCTGGTTGAGGCAAACATCTGTGTGTTTGGATAAGTGATATCTGACACATTTCTGGTTGGCAGTTGTGTCAGCCATAGGCTTGCAGGTATTGTTGCATAATGCAAGAGATGAGACTATTTCAACTGAGTAGCAGAACGTAATTGCTCATCCAGCTTTTGCATATCATCATCTTTCTTCTGATCAATGTTATGACACTCTTTGAAGTCCTGTCATACAGACTTCAGGTTTTAAAGGAGGAGCTGCTTGAGGAATACAGAATGCTGTACTACCTATAAAGTATTTCTGTGTAGACTGCTTGTTTTTCTTTTAGTTGCAAGTAAGCGTGCATTTATTTCCTTCTGGTGACTGAATGAATACCCAGAGGGATTGCTGTGGAACTTCAGAATGCAGAGCTGGCAAGGCAGCCATGTCTTTGAAGACCTGCTTCTCCAAGGGGAAGTGGAACTTGGTTCCACATGGAGAATTTTAGTCAGCTGTGCAGGTAAAAGGCACTGTGGGACCTGAGTGTAGTAACGCCGAGCTGAATTTGCAGCTTAGCAGGAGACTGCCACATAATGAAAAATATGTCCTTTCACAGAGTGCTTGAGCACTGCAAGCATGTGCCTTTGGTGTGGAGAGCTTGCAAGGCTGTGCATAATGTGCATGACATCATGTTTGCAAAGTTGTTTTTGATAAGTAATCCTTTTTATAGCATTGCTTCTGGGCTGTTTCCTCATCGTGCTCTACTGGTAGCACCCAGCTGCAGGGCTGCGTGCTGGCAAAGTCCTCACACACCCGCACAGCATTCCTCTGATCTCACATGAAGCGATACTCATGTGCAGCTCTGAGGTACAACATCACATCTGCCCCAAGGAGAGAGGCTGAGTAGTCAGGACTTTGAAAATATGAGACTTGGACATACTCTGCTGCTAGTCAGCTGCACAATGAAAGGATTCATCTCTGAACGTTAGAGGTCAGTTGTATTTATCTAGAAGTTAAGCATGCCGTGTCCTGATAAGCCAAAAGTGGAATGTTGGGGTCATCGTGTGAGTATATTTAGAAACCTTGATAAGCCTGAAATGCTTGTTACTTACAAATCTGAACTGCTAGGTGACTTGGGAGAGTGGAGACAGCAGGAAACGAGGACTAGGGCTATTCTTCATTCAAATGATAAGTATACTTACACTTTGGAATAATATTTCCTAGAAACATCCCTTGCAAATTGCAAGACTCATCAGTAAAAGAGCAAGCTCGTTGTTTAGTATGTGTGCTTTAGGTAGCTGGGTAGGAGTACTGCAGTTTTGCCTAAGCCACAGGTTTCTTGTGTGTGACAAAGTATTCATGTTATCAGTCTTGCTTTTGTGTGGGAACATGCTAAACTTTGGCTGCGCACAACAAAAGAACCCAACGTGTTTAAAAATGCTGAAGAACATTGTATGTTAATTCAGCATGGCTGTATTTACTCTGTGGGAGCAGGGCTTAAATCATAGAATCACAGAATCATAGAATTGCTCAGGTTGGAAAATACCTTAAAGATCATCAAGTCCAACAGCAGTCTAACCATACTACCCTAACAGCCCTCCACTAAATCATGTCCCTGAGCACCACATCCAAACGGTTGTAGCTAATGCTTCTTTTAAGACTTCATTTTACTATGTTGAAAAGCCCATAGATCTGGTGTGTTTTCTCTGTGAAGTAGTCGAGGTCGCTTTTTGTCCCTTGGATAAAAACTACAAACAGAAGTTCCTTACAGAGCTCTATTTCTGTAAGTAAAGCTGATAACCCTTTCTTTCATATGCCTTCACGTCAACTTTCTGCATTAAATGTGAATATCGAACCTAGATGCAGGTTTCTAATGTTGATTGGGTTAATGTCATATATGGAGTGAAGTGACATACTCTCTACTCCAGTAGTGAATATATCCAAGGATTAGTTGGGCTTTTCCTGAGCTAAAACCTTCTTATTGTGGATTTACTTGTAACTTAAGATATTGGAATGCTTTTGTTTTGTTTTTAAATTGGTCAGCTACAGCAAGCTTTGAAATTATTTCAAAACGTAGTATGATGTATCTACAGCATAGGTAATGACATAAAGAATGTGTTTGTGGAGGGGTATGTGCTTGGGAAGTAAAGGAATGATATGAAGGAAATCGTGAGCAGTGCCCAGTAGTGGCTTTTGTCCACCTGAATGTATGGAAGTGACGTCTGTTTTGCTTCAGAGGAGCTGTGGTTATTTCATGTGTTTTATGTTCAGAAGATTTGAATGCTTTACCTACTTCTAAGTTTATGGCTAGTGGAGGGATGTGCTGCTTCTTTCACTTGTGCCTTTTACAGTTTGCTTCAAGATTTATGGAGTGACGGCATTTATGGACAAAGGGAAGGCGACCGATGTCATTTACCTGGTCTTGAGCAAAGCCTTTGACATGGTCCCCCCCCACATCCTTATCTCCGAATTGGAGGGATGTGGGTTTGATGGGTGGACCACCTGATGGATAAGGAGTTGCTTGAAAGGCCACGGACAGGGGGTGGTGATTAATGGTTCTATGTCCAGGTGGAGGCTGGTAACGAGCGGAGTCCCCCAGGGGTCTGTCTTGGGACCGGTGTTCTTTAACATCTTTATCAGTGACATCGATGATGGAATTGAGTGCACCCTCAGCAAGTTTGCTGATGACACCAAGCTGAGTGGTACAGTTGACACGGTGGAAGGAAGGGATGCCATTCAGAGGGATCTCAATAGACTTGAAAGGTGGGCCCGGGTGGACCTAATGAGGTTCAACACAGCAAAGTGCAAGGTTTTGCACTTGGGCCGGAGGAATCCCAGGCACTTACACAGACTATAAGACTTATACAGACTGGAAGGAGCAGTCCTTGAGAGCAGCCCTGTAGAGAAGGACCTGGGGGTCCTGGTGGATGAAAAACTTAACGTGAGCCAGCAGTGTGCTCTTGCAGCTTGGAAAGCAAATGGTATCCTGGGCTCCATCAGAAGAGGGGTGGCCAGCAGGGACAGGGAGATGATTGTCCCTCTCTACTCTGCCCTTGTGAGGCCCCATCTGGAGGACTGTGTCCAGGTGTGGAGCCCCCAGTACAAGAAGGGCAGGGAACTGTTGGAGAGGGTTCAGAGGAGGGCCACAAAGATGATCAGAGGGCTGGAGCACCTCCTCTACGAAGACAGGCTGAGGGAGCTGGGCTTGTTCAGCCTGGAGAAAAGAAGGCTGCAGGGTGACCTCATTGCAGCCTTTCAGTACCTAAAGGGAGCCTGTAAACAGGAGGGGAGTCTACTCTTTGAAAGGGTAGATAACAGCAGGACAAGGGGAAATGGTTTTAAGTTGAAGGAGGGAAGATTGAGGTTGGATGTCACGGAGAAGTTCTTTACCAAGAGAGTGAGGTGCTGGAACAGGCTGCCCAGAGAGGTTGTGGATGTCCCGTCCCTGGAGGTGTTCAAGGCCAGGTTGGATGGGGCCCTGGGCAGCCTGGTCTGGTATTAAATGTGGAGGTTGGTGGCCCTGTCTGTGGGGGGAGGGTTGGAGCTTGATGATCCATGAGGTCCCTTCAAACCCGGGCCATTCTGTGAAGATTAATTCTTGTTAGCTTCTTCAGGCTTGAAGTAAGAGGACTGTGGATTTTGTTCCCTTTCTCTTCAAGCTGAAGGGTTGGATGTGTTTTCCTCTCCAAATACCAGGCCAGAGCTGTGTGTGTCTGCTCAGCTTTCTAATTAAGCCTCCTGCATCTGCCCAAGTCTTTTAAGTGATTTACTAGGGAGCTCCCACTGTGACTCTTACAGTTGTTGTAAGGAACTGAAGAAAATGTAGCTCTGTGAGGTTATTTTTAAGTGCGAGATAATACAAGTGAGTGTTTTATGCTGAGAGGTTAAGAATAATCTTGTCAATGCAGTGAACTGATAAAGCAGTTCCTCTTCCTAATCCCATATAAGAATTAGCCAGAAATCCAGAATCCTTGTTCAGCAGTGCTCGCCAGTCCTGTAAGACTCACGATACAGCTGTAAGTGTTTGCTTCCTCCACAGGCACTGCAAGCACTGTGGTAATCTGCTGTGTTTGGTCATGAGTTCCTCTCCAGTGGAGGAGATTTCGTAGAATCATGATTGCAGAACATCCCGAGTTGGAAGGGACCCACAAGGGTCACTGAGTCCAGCTCCTGGCTCCACATAGGACCACCCAAAATCCAAACCCTCTGTCAGAGAGGAAAACTGACCAACAGCATTTTGTTCTGTTATGTGCAGTCCGTGCGTGAGTGCTTTGATAGCTGTGTCTTTAATCTAGATTGGTTTCTAATGATGCACAGCTGCATCAAACATATAACAGTGAGTTACTATTAAAACCATACCCAGCCCATTTCATTCCTCATAACTGGAATGGCTGAATTGTTTGTGCTTTCTAACATGCTGCCAGCTTCGCTTTGTTTCTCTGTGTCCAAGAGATTGCATACAGAGTCTTTGCTCCTTCGTATTTCATCTTTGCCCACTGTAAAGTCAGGAACAATATCATCATGCTTTTCTTTCTACGGTCTTTATTTTTAAGAGCATCCCTCTTCTGTTTCCAAACGGTAGCTGCCACATCTGCTCAGAATCAGTTGTGCTGCCTGAAAAGCAAATAAGAAGCCAAAAGGCTCTTTCTGTCCCCCAGCATCCATTTCCCAAATTTGGGATCAGAGGCGAGAGAAGAATATGGACAAATGGGATTATGCAGGAAAAATAAAGCACTGCCTGTTTGTGCTTGCTGGAAAGGTGTTCAATAATATCTCAAAGTAGCATCATCTAAAATTGTTGCATAATCTCAGCATCACAGCCAGTAAACATCTATACAGTGCCTGTATTCTCCTTATTTCAAGGTAGCAGCCATCCAAAATGAACTGGGCTTGCTTATATTTGTGTTTGTTTTGGAGCTGCTGTCCAGTGGTGAGTGGGATGGCTGCTGCTGGTGCGTTCAGAACTCCAGAACAGAAGTTCTTGTTTGCTTTGACCCAATGAATTAAAAATGATGGCTTGAACCTGTTTAGGGGTTTTGCTCATCTTCCCTTGGAGGATGGGGATCTTGTTTTTAAAACTACAAGTGTAAGAGTTCAGCTTGCCACTAAAGCACGTATCTGCAGGATATCGCTGTGGCCGGGACATCTGCAGGGGGTCACTTCGACTCGATAGTGCAAAAAGAGCTGGCAGTACTCGTGGGTTTCCTGTTTTTCCTGTTGTGATTTTCTGATTTCCTCCCAAACATGTGTTGTTCAGCTTCTTTACTCAAAGCCTTGCAAAACAGATTCCTACAAGACCTGTCTCACCTTTTTGAACTATCCCATGGTGGTAACAGAAGAGCAGAGCGCTGCCCTGCCTTTCTAGCCAGAGCAGGCCGAGAGTCACCAATGGGGAGCAAACAGTGAAAGAATGCTGCAAAGGTTTTGTTTTTTCTTTTTCCACAAAAGCATGCAGTAGAATTTGTTTCTGTTGTGACTGGAAATGTAGAAGTGAATGCTCTTTGAAGCCAGCTGGTTGCAGTTGGCAGCCTGCTCTTGCCCAAAGCCTGCTCTGCTTTTCTGCTTGGGCCTTGAGGGAAGTCCGGCTACAGACCAGCTGCTCTTGCAGCAAGGAGCCATGTTGGAGTGCTGCAGAATGGTGTAAAAATGAACCAGTTTTGGCTTTGGGCGGAGAGAGGAAACTTTACAAAGGAGGGAGTGCAGCTTTAGATGGGTAGGCGTGGTGGCTGCACAGCACGCTGCAGTTCTTCAGCTCCTTTACCTGCTGGAGGGATCAGTGGGCGGACTGAGGAGCTGCAGATTATTGTACCACGGAGGTCACTTTGCAAAGAACTTTGTCTTCTAAAATGGTAGGGGACGATCTTTTTCCTCTTTGTCTCCAGTGGACATTACAGATACACTTAAAAATACAGATCACTCTGTTTGTCCCAGGCTGGGTTATGTAGGCTCATGAAATAATAGTTAGAAATGCTGGAAGACGTGCAGCAGGGCTCAGGTCGTGCCTTGGGTACTTCTGCAATACTAAGAATAATTCCTAGGCTGCTTCTCGCAGAAGGAGTGTTTATAATTAACCTGACATATGCACGACAAACTCGAAGGATTCTTTTATAACTTCTGCAGCTCTGACTCGGGGAGGTAATTCAAGGCTAGAAGAGTACTGCTTCTTAAACTTTTATTTTTGGAACCGCTTAATCTAGCTGTAACACCTCACAAGGACGTGCAGTCCTCACAAATCCTTATTTCCTGCAAATCTCATTACTGCTGGGGGACGCTGGCAGGCAGCCGTATCTGGAGCGGGATGCGGAGAGGTGCCACTCACTGTGGGCCGCCCCACGAATGCAGAGCGGGTGAAGGAGACGTGGGGAAAGCAAGGGAAGCCTATGGGTGGCTTGCCAAAGAGCTTGGAAATGGGGAGCCTGAACTAGATGGTCTTTGAGGTCCCCTCCAGCCTTAAGCCGTTCTATGACTTGATGATCCTTAAGGATCCCTTCCAACTCAGGATATTCTGTGATTCGTATTGGGAAAGTTGGTTTTCATCCAGATGAGCTTCTGGAATTTAGTAATGAATAATAAATTAGAATAATTTCTAGTACAGTATTTCGTTTGTTGCCTTCTGGAACATGACAAGTAACGTAGCGTGTGATTGCCTAAATCACTTCCATTTTTCAATGCGGAAATAAAAGGAAGCGATCTGACACTGTTTTCTCAGGAGATAACCTCTCATCTGAGGACGCTCCTGCAGAGCAGCCCAGATCAATAGGTACACTGCTGACCTACGCTTGCTGGTTACTTATTTATTTTTCATTAGTGAGTGGCAGATTGGGAGCAGATGCTGGCTTAGGTCCGTTCCAGGTCATAAACTGCGCAGCGTTTGTCAGAGAGGGGATTCTAATGAATATGCTAATTGTGTCTGGGTAATGCAGGCTGAGAAATTCCAAATCGTTTGTGGCACAACACAGAAGGATATAAAGCTGGGGTATTTGGATGGCAGGTGAGTGGAAATCGTTTGCTGCACAGCATCCTTGTGCAGAAGGGCTCTGTGTAGGGGTAAGCTTGTGTTGGCTTGTTTATAAATGAGGGCATCTCGGCCTGGGAGAGACTCTGGGCAGAGCAGCCAGTTACAGAAGATCAGGACAAGGAGGCACACAGAGCAGTGTTAGCGATGGGGGAGGAGAGCCAGAACTGCAGACCTGTGCTGAGGGGACGTTTCGGAGGCACAAATAGACATATTGTGATATAGAGAACGATATATATTATAATTAATATCCCTGGTAGCTCTAATTGATATATAGTAAGTACATACATATAAAGCCATCTTGGATGATGCCCCTTGCACGTGACTTCCCCTGCTGTGATCTGGCAGCAGTACCCCAGCAGAGCGCTGCATGCAGCCCAGCTGCCTGGCCATCTAACAAACCTGAACACAACTGGAGTTTATGCTGAGGCTTCTCAGCTGCCTGTAGCTCTGCTCATTCAAGGAGCGATGGATGCACGGTCTCTGGCTGTGAGCTTTTCGCTGGGCAGCTCCTGGAGCGCAGCGTGGTGTCTGGTTGCGCTCTCACTGAGATCCTGGCATTTGCTCTGCTGCACTAATTAAAAATAGCAGCTGCTGTTGATTTCAGGGTATCAGGTGATGGCGCGGGGTCCTCGTTCCTCCCAAGGACAGTTGGGTGATGTGAAGAAGTTTGTGCTCCTGTGTCTCAGGAACACCAAAATAAATGGTTTGCAGATGTATGAGAGGAGCAAGGAGGGGAGCAAAGAGCAGGCTTTTGTCTCAAGTTGGGTTCCTTGCTTTTTTCTTGCATGAAAGCAGCGTTTTAAGGAAAGTTTGCTTCGTGAGTTAACATTACTCTTCCTGTGCTCCATTTCACAAATGCACACAGCACTAACGTGTGTGCAGAGAGTTTTGGTGTTGGCTTTGAGCTCAGGGTGTAGCTCTGTATTTGTTTTCAGTGTACTTCCTCATTGCTTTGGCTGTGGAGCATGTCAGAGACAGGCGGGTAAAGCAGTGTATCCACTGCAGTGGCTCCTGTTTGTGGAGGGATTTTGCTCGTCATTCCTCAGTGAGAACAAAGAAAGTAAGGGTCACAGGCAGGCAGTGGAGTTCCGGTTCCTGAGGGTTGAGTGTGATGCTGCATAGTGCCATGAGAACTGCAGTGGATGTTCTGCAGCTGGGACAGCACAGTACCACTTAGTTCTCCCAGCTCATACTGAGGCAGTCAGCACAGCAAGAGGGCACCTTACAAGTTTGGTTCGTGTGGTAGAAGCCACCCATTCAAGCTTCAGTGTGTTGGTGGGCACCTCAGCATGTAGGTTCCTTGGGCAGCCATGTGACTTTTGTCCTCTGCTGGGCCACCTGAGCTCTGATAAACTGAATAGGAGACGATTTGGTAGGCACGAATGTTGTTTCATGTACAGAGATTATCCTTGGCTAAGAGAAGGGCTGTATGACCACAATGCAGGCGTCTTCACTCTGTGGTTTAATTTACTGGAACTTGGGACACGTGGGCTCAACGTGCCTTTGTATGTTCAGCTGTATGTGGGCATTCTCCTCAGTTCTGTGGAAAATAATTTCTACTGCCTACTGAACAATGGCTTCTTCTCTCCAAGATTATTACAGTCCTGCAATGGTGGGCCTGAAAACCGACCAGGAAGTCCTGGGAGAGCTGGTGAAGATGAAAGTTCCAGCTGTGGCCGAGCTGATGGAAAGACAAGGAGTCATGTGGACCCTTGTGGTGTCACGCTGGTTCATCTGCTTGTTCATTGACATCCTTCCAGTAGAGGTAATCGCTGACATTCCGTTTGTCTCAAAGTACACTCATGCTTATCGTTTCCTTTGTAGCACGTTAGCAGTAATTTCCTACGAGCTGTAATCTGAATTCTCTCCTTTCCTGCAGACTGTGCTCCGAATATGGGATTGCTTGTTCTACGAAGGGTCAAAGATCATCTTCCGCGTGGCCTTAACGTTAATTAAGCAACATCAAGCTTTTATTTTGGAAGCCACGAATTTCCCCGACATCTGTGACAAATTTAAGCAGATCACCAAAGGAACGTTTGTAACAGAGTGTCACACTTTCATGCAGGTAAATTCTCCAAGAGCTTTAATTAGGAATGAACAGGCCTGACTTAGAAATGTTTTCTGCGTTCCAAAAGGTACTTATCCGCCCATCCTTCTTACCAGGTGAGGTAAGAAGGGATCTTGACAAGAACATAATTTTGGTCAACTGTGGATTGTCCTTTCCTATGGTTTTCCTCAGGTGAATTGCTGGAGATTGGTGTAGGATAGACACCAATTGAATTCTAAATGTACACGGATAAATCTTTGTAGTAGAAGGATCTAAAGCACTGCCAGAACAAAAAGGCAGCACCCAGCTCTTAACCTCCAGTCTGAAAGCTTTAAGTACCAGAGCTTTATGGCAACCTGCAGACTAAGAACTATTCTTCTAAGTTATGAGTAGAGTGAATGCCAGGCGTATATAGAATGGAAGATTCAGAGCTTAACTCAGAAGACTGAAATGTAAGGACAACAGGAGCAGGTCTGTCACCACCCACTCAGCAAGCTCTGCCATTGCTGTTACTGCAGTGCATAGAGCACAAACCAGGAGATGGCTTTTTGCCCCCAGAAGTTTGGTGCTCCTCTCAGAGCTCCGTGAACAGCTCTGGCATGTCTATGGTAGGTTTCATTTTCACTTGCAGACAAGGAAGCTAAATTTAACTATGAGTGCTTATGAGTCTTTTAATTAGAGAACTGAGGGGAAAGGTAAATCACAGGTGTAGCTTAATTTAAAAGGAAGATGGTTGAAGGGTTTTTCCTTCCATAAAGAGTCTAGAATAAGAGGTTTGTTAAATGTTAATCATCATGAGAATAGCAGCTCAGAGGCCGATGCAAACACCTGTCCCTGAAGGACTTTCTTTCTTTTCCTGCCCCACCCTTTAATGCCATTGCATTTTACAGTGGCTGCCTTTAGGAAAGCCACCACCTTTTTCTTGCAGTTACACTGAATGAAAGTATCAAGAGGCATCTGGATGAGGAGCTATGAGATACAGTTTAGTAGCTTGTGGTAGCAATGGTGATGGGAGGACAGTTGGACTAGATGAGCTTGTAGGTCCTTTCCAACCCTGTGGTTCTATGATTCTATCTGGGTTGCTTATTTTCCAGCAGTGTTTAGTTGGAGCGGTGACTGTCAGGAGTGGGCTTTCATGGCAGGCAGATAACCAGCATAGCTTAGGTTCCTGTGTGCTACTGAAGCATGTGCTTTTGTTTCATTCTTTGCAGAAGTACAGACAGTGGTACAAGAGGTGGTGATGACAGTGGGTATTTTGCGTCTCCCTCTTGAACAAGCTCATCGTTTTCAGTTTAAAGCTACGCAGACTTTGTTATCAGATGCTGTTCAGAACTGGCACATTTATAACCTCATCTTCAGAGATGTCACAATAAGTACAGAGAAGTGAGAGCCCACACATCTCAGCTGTAGACTTAAGCCCATAAACTTGTGAAGCAAGCTGCATTCTGTTCAGAGGTTTTAAATCAAGTAGTGAAAAATGTATTGTTCTTGAGATTTCAAAAGCCACAAGCAGTAGCAAGAGAAATCATAGAAGTTTTTGATAGCATTTAAATTGTCTCAGGTTCTTACATCCATGGACACTGCTACCCTCAAAAGCCTACTAGAACAGGACAGTGTTAATCCCATACTGCGCTACCTTTGAGGTTTTTCTGTTAGCAACAGACTGTTGTATGTGAAAAATGAATTACCCAGAACGGCTTCCTATGTTCTGAGTCCAGTGATGTGTTTAAATTTTGGGGTGGTTCTGTATGGAGCCAGGAGTTGGACTGGATGGTCTGTGTGGATCCCTTCCAACTCAAGACACCACGTCTCTGACTATGCATAGCCACAAATGCCTTCTAAAAGAAGTTTAACTGGAGACTTATATTCAAACTAGTTTTTGTACCATTGCTTTTGCATAACTTGTAAAGCAGCAGCTCAGAGCAAGTGCTCCAGCATGTCTTTATAAAGGAGTAGGTAAAGATTCTTCCCTGTTTCGAGGAGGCCAAACAGCAGTAAGCAATTCCACATCGCGGCTACCACCAAAGGAGAGATCTAGCGCATCTCACAGAATTTTGTTGGCTAAAGACTCTGTTTTAACAGGGTTTTCTCATTTTTGCCCTCAGAAAATATTCACAGAACCTGGCAGCCTGTCCATGGCAACAATCGACAAACTCCGAGAGACGTGCAGAGAGAAGGTGCTTTCTCAGGGATAGCTCAGCTGCAGCAACAAGGCACTCAGACTCCAGAAACGGACACATTCCTCTTTTTGCACTGACTAAAGCACACTTTAAGCTTTCCATGAGTTAACTGACACTTGACCAATTTTTTCCTGCCTTCCAAGTAAGTGTTTTTAACGCTTTGTACTGTATGTCAGACTTGATAACTGGAACTACTGCAACTGGTGGATTTGTCATTATTATTTTTTAAGAATTCAGGTGTTTTCAGAGTAGAATGTGATCAATGTAAGGACACTCCTCTTGAAGTCACTGTCCTTGTCTTTTCAGGGTGTTTTATGTTAAACAGGTGTATAGAATTACATATCCTTCGTATTGTATTAACTGTGACACCTCTTACCATTTGTACAAAATAAATGTAATTTAATTTGTCAAAGCCTGATTTTTTCTGGTGTTTTGTAAGTTTTCTGGCTCAAAAGCTGCAAGAGCACAGCATGTAGCAAGAGATTTGACTCAAAGGTGGAAGTAGTAACATTTCTCCCTCTGTGTAGGGGAGGCTGTAAGTAGACACTATAACTTCTACTTTGTTCCACGTTGCTACTTTATTCCAAGAGTACACTGCAGATGCTGTATCCTCACATACCTCACATACCTGTGCTCTTGGGAAGGATGCACTTACCCAGCCAGCTGTGAACAGACTTCCTCCTTAACAGGACAAAGCACCAGCCAGCTCCAAAGCCATACTTGAACGCACGTCCAAGCATCCTTCCACCTCCTGGCAGGAAGAAGCAAAGCAGCAGCCCTGCCCCTGCTGAAAAGCTCTGTCCCACAGAGCCCTCTCGTGGCCACATCACTTCCCTCACCTTCCTGCTTTAAAAAGAAAGATGTCAGTCTGAATACAGTTCAACACACCTAAACCTGAGCAAGGCATGCATCCTAACAGATGGTAAAAAGCTGAGTGCGGAGGGAGCGCTCATACTGAGTATCCTAGAACCATTTTCAGGAAGCAGTGCTGAGCAGGGCAGGCCTTTGTGCTGATGTCTCTCAGCAAGCTGCCATTTCATGTAAGCATCATCCTCCCCAGCCCCCAGCTTACTGCCATGCAGCAGCTTTCCCTGCTGCCAAGGACAACCTCCCCAGCATTTCAAACCACTCTATACAGGTAAGCCCCACCTTTGTGGCAGAGAAGAAGGATCAAAGCTCTAGTTCAACAACCACACACTAAGGCTGACTCAAAGCTCCAGCAGCAGATAGATAAACCAAGACCATGCTCACATCAAGTGGCCAACTGTTCATTAAAAACTGATGAGCAACTCAAGGGTATACAGAAAAAAGTGTCTTTATTAGCATTGTTACAGGCAATGCATATACATAAGAACTGATCCTTAAAGTGTACAACCCCCCAGCCAAGTTTAAAGCAAGAGAATCAGCAGATTGAGACCTATATTGTACACATGTGCAGTAACAGGATCTCTCTGGACCTTCCAACAGAAGAGACTGAAATCACTTTACAAAAAAATGTAAATAAAAATAACACCCATTTTAAAAAAGTACCAGCTCCTATCGAGCTGCCAGAGCATCAAAAATATCAAACAGGGGAGCTGTCCAATCATACAGAGTTCCTGTAAGGTTTGAGTATTGCGTTGTTCACACCCTGCACGTGCCAGGCATCGTGTTTAAAGCTTAGTAATACAAAATACACACCCTAGAGACGAGGTGGGGTTTAGATCAATTGCCATTTTGTCAGTTGTTACTGAATTTCTGTCAATGCACCATCAGTATTGTTATCAGCACTGGATGGCAGCAGTGCCGATCGTGAACGTTTTCCCTTTGTTAAGAGCTCTGAAATCGAGTCAAAGTAAATTAGCAACATCTCTCTCCAGCATCTTTACGCTGACTTCACCTTAAGCCAATTCAAAACAAATAATCATCCTTAAAACAAGAAAACCAAAACCTTTTAGCTTGTTTCTAAGTGGGTAAATATTTCAACTAGTTAGCAAAATTAAACACCAGGATTTTCAGAAGTTATTTTTGTGCATAGTTAAATGCTGCAAGATGATTTCACATTTAATAAAGCAGACTTTTAGAAGCAATTTGCAAGAAAAGGTGATCCCTTACGATACCGATCTTAGCTCGGGGAGAGAGAGGGGTGGTTGGTTGGTTTTTTCCAGCTTCTTGCAATTGCTTTTCATCTACACTGGAATTGAGTGCAAGTCATTAAATTGTTTGGTACCCAGCGTGGCTCCTCTTTCTGCCAATCAAGTAAGCGATCAGGACAATTAGAACCAGACCAGCAAGGGCTGCACCAACTATTATAGGGATCAGCATGTTGTTCTCATCCAGCTGACATTCTTCCACTGAAGAGAGAGAAAAAGTTATGTTAGGCACCAGTCCAGGTACCTATCCAGACAGACTCCTCCTCGAGCTGTTTTGCTTTATCCACAGTCACAAAGAACAGCACTAACCAGAGCACCAAGGAACTTCCCAGACCTCTTCCCCTCTCACACAACTGTCCAACCACTGTTAGGAAGGAAAGTTAATGCTCCTCCTTAACTCGTTATAACAAGTCCCAGTTATTTCAAAGCTGCTCTTTACATACTTGTCACACTAGCCTCAATTCAAACACCCTATCAACCCCCACAACACCTACAACAGAGCACACACAAACTAAGCATAGCACTTCCTTCCTTGACTACAGACTATTAGATTGCAGTTTCCTCCACCCCCGTATCAAAATGTAAACCTCTTACCTGCCCCAAACTTGTCTCCATCAACCTTGAAAGCCTGGACCTGAACATTAAATACATTGACAAGGGCTTTGTCTGTGACCTGAAGATTCTCCTCTGCACTGCACTTGTAGGAGTTCCCCACTGTAGCTCTCAGTTCACTCATGCTGTCATTCGATGCTTCAAACATTGGAGCTGTGCGAGAGAAAGTCTTATTAAAGAATCCCGACAACAGAAGCTGGGAGCTCAGTGAGCTTTAAATTCAAAAGACATTCCTCCCCAGCATTTCTAATGTGTTCCTTAATGCAGGCAACCCTTACTTTTAATGAAGTGGCCACTGAAAGTACACTTAAGAAGTCCCTACCTTTTGCTTCAGAAGGCAGAGTTGTGCTGACATTCACACCTTGCAGGAAGTATTTCTCACTACTTGCATTCTTTTAAACAAAGAAAAAGACAACAGTAGTTTTCATTGAAAGTAATGCTGTTCAACACAACCTTTGTCACAGGCATTCCTCTGCTACACCAGAATTTTTCCCAGCTTGGGTAAAAAAAACTTCACAGGCTCAGCAATCCAAAGGAAAGAAATTCCTGTTCCAAGCAGAATGTGTACACGTTCTTTCCTCATAAAAGTTACTAAGAATTAAATCCTCTGTATCCTAGTATTAAAACCAAAGTCATTTCTCATTCCCCCTCCCACAGTTGGATCTTTTTGCTATAGTAATTGTCCAGGTAAATAAACCCACATCAAAAATACTGCAGAGATCTTACATGCTTTGCCTAGGGATCCTTACCAATACAAAGTGGAAGGTGATCTTTGTTTTCTCAAAAGCCAGATTCAGGAAGGCAGATGTATTCTCACACGTTCCAGAAGCATTTGTATTATGTGGTACAAAATTCAGCAGATCTAACCCCATCTATGAGAAAAGAGGACCGATGATGATATCTGTTCTTTAAGAAACTAATATACCACTACACCATCAGGAAACTTCTAGTTTGCTTGCACTCACACGTATACAATGCTGTACTGACCTACCTATTTTAAGGGCAAAAGCGCAGATATGCATGCAAGTTACACCTGGGGTAAGTTGTGCTAGAGCTACTGGGCTGGCACAGAGAAAGAACAACAGGCATCTCTGCATTCCTGCTGAAGCTCCCAGCAGCCCCAGCTGCTGCTTTCTCCATGCTAAACTTCTTTGCTCCTAGCAGCACAGGGGAAACATCAGTTACCACCACTACAGAGGGAGCAACAAGCTACAAAATACTGCCGTTAAGGGTGGTCACCTTGCAAGTCACTTCTGCACAAAAAGCTTTAGCTTTGCTCACAGTGAATGATTTTATATTGTCCTGCATCTGCAGAGAACTACACGTTTAAATGCACCTGCTAAACAACAAACAAATCATCAGTAGCTCATAGACATCAGCTAAACCTCTTGTGACTTTGGAAAACCAATTTTACCACCTCCTCACTGGCTGACGGATCAGCTATCAGCCAGTCCAGCTGTGTGAGAATGGCATGCAACAGGAAGCAGCTCAGGGAACATGGCAACGCATGGCTTAAACACAGTTGCAAACATTGCTATCTACTGTACAGCCACACATCAGCTGGGATCCAGCTTAAATTTGCAGCCATCATTTGTTTGCACAAAGTCACCCAACATCAACTCAGATTAAGCCACAGGATCTGGAAAAAGCTCACAACAGAAGCTCTATACAGTAAACAAGTAGGTTTACTGAGCCTTGGTTGTTGTTTCCTATCAAGGGCCTTCAGCAGTCCCTGGGATTATGGCTCATAACTTTGCCTTACTGGCTAATGGGAAACAGGCTTGTACACAAGGCTGGCAAGCCAGGCTTCGTAGCACCAGTGGAGTCAAAGAGCCTACACCAAGGCTGCAACTTGCATAATCCAGCAGCACTTTTTAGTTCTAGAAATTAGTTCTTGAAACTACGCAACTCTGAATGATAGAATGGCCTTGGTTGGAAGGGACCTTAAAAAGCCCATCCAGTTCCAACACTCCGCTGTGGGCAGGGCTGCCATCCACTGGATTACATCATTACAGTTGAGTTAAATATTCTTTGGTATCAGCTGGAAATTAAAGAAGTAATTTTCAGGCGGTTCTGGGTCCCCTACAATTTTGGCAAGCCTGTCTAGTTTTACAATGGCAATTATCTTCCCTTCTAACATTGCTTCACTGTTTCCATTTAGGCACCTCAGGCTAAATTCCTCTAGTTAACAGATCAGATACCTTGTTTAGATGGAATCTTTGATATAGGATCCACCTAGTCATATTCTTATAATTCTTACTGCCCCTGTGGAATGGCCGTGTACACTAATTGCATTTGACAGACAAGTTTAGTACTCTTACTGAAGGAAAAACATCTTCAGTGACCTCTTTCAGCACTACTGAGTTTAACTAGAGCCTAGTGTAAGCCAGGCTAAGCAATTCAAATAGAGAACAATCATGGATGAACCCTATGAAGAAACAAACAAAAAATACCTATGTTTTATATATGGAAAAGAAATACCCTGTAATAATTTGGCAAGTCTTCTCTAAAGAACCTGAAGGTTTTGAAGAAAAATGTACCTTTTCATCTTTTTTTAGATAGGTGATGTTAAGCTGTAACCCCATGGAGGCAAGGACACAGGTTCCATTTGCACCAGTCACGTTGTATTTACCAACTGCAGGACTTGAGGGTGCTGCAGTTGGTGCTGGGCTAGTTGTTGAAACCTGGCTAGTAGTGTGTTTTGCAGTTGTTGGTGCTGCAGTGGTAGTAGAGACCATATCTTCCCTACATTCTGTCTCTGGAAAGAAAGGAAAACATACAGTCATCACCAAACAGTTACAGAATTATCTGCCCTTCTTATCCTCGAGGGAAAGGAGGGCAATTTCAAGTAGCTTTTCCTAAAAGAAGGCAATAAAAGCTGACAAGCAATAACAAAAAACATTAATTGAACTCTTGTTTCAAAGTTTAAGAGTCTCATAAAACCCAGCATATGAAAATACCTCTGCTGTTATTTACAGAAGTTCATGGTGCCCACATCTGCTTTTATTGATATCTATCATTTTACTTCACAATCAAACCAGTACAAGAGATTCCATGTTGACAGAGCCAGCATTCCTGCTGTCTGCTCACTGCAAGGCTTCAAGGACTCCCCCTGTTGGACATCCTAGGCAGCTGTGTGCCAGAAGCAGAGGAGTAATTCTCACACCCAGTATTAAAAGCAGTCTCCCAGGGGTGTGTCGTTCTCATTCCCCTCTGTAAACTACCAAGTCATGAGACCCCTACTTCTTCATTGTGTCAATACTCACAGTAACATAAGAATACTATGCTGGACCTGTCGAGTTCTCACAGCAATGCTTCCAACTCCATCTCCAATGTGATTGCAAGACACTGTTTCTGATGGCAAAAGTTCTCCTGTATCATTTCCATTTGGGTTTCATGTCCATCCTCTCTGCACTCCTGTATTTACAGCTGCCTACCACCTGAGGCGCAGGGCTGAGAGAAGATGACTGCCTGACTTCTCTTCCCATCCAGTTTCAGCACCAGCTTCCACAGTAAAAGGAGAGAGGTAGAACAGTGGCTTCATTTGCCAGAGTATTCACAAATACCTGGCAGCAAGAGCTAAGCTTGATGTGGATAGCCAAGAAGCTTCCTGCATTGAGGATCTAAGCCAAAACCAAAGGTCATAGAAAAGACAGTATTGTAGCACAGGCTTCCCTGTTCCAAGCCAAGGTCATCTCCCTGTTTTAGGGATAACAACTTGCAACTTTGTAAGGATGACAGTAACTGCAGCAGCCTCACAATCCATACCTATCTTGCAGATAATGGGTAAGTAATGAATAGCCTCTGTACTTAAAAAGCAACTTAGCTTTTGATAATGACTCAGAAAGAACTCTAAATACAGCTTACCCACATCTTGTGAACTCATACAAACTCCATCACTGCACAACTTTCCCACTCCATTTTCTACTCTATTTGTGGAAGAGCAGAGAGAAGGTGGATGAATGGAGGAGTGACCCCACCTTCAGTCAGTTCATCGGACACTGTTCAGGTCCCAGAATGTGGTGATGTCCTAACAAATAAACCAGGCAGCCAGTTTAAATGCTACTTCAATGGACAATTCCCTACTGTCTGCAAAGCCTCAACATACACAGCCTCTTACTAAACTTGGCAGAGATGGACTTCAAGGGGTAGTTTGTTCTAGGTGGAATATTGACATAGTGTTTGTACTGAACTAACTTACAGAGTAGCTCCTACTAGCTCTGCAAAACAGATGTGGAGGCAAGATGCTCTTGTGTCTTTTTCTGACTGTTACAGGAAAGCAGCTGACAATTCCTCCAACAGATAAAATTAAAGCCCTCTTTCTTCAGAGCTGAGAATCACTGCAGCAACCTCAGTCATTAACTTGTACATACACTGCCAGAAGTAACTACTGCTATTACAGATGCACTGACAGTACTGTCAGTACTCTACTTACTTTCAGTGATCACTGCTCAGATCACCAGCAGAAATACCCTCTAATGAAAGAGCTACAGGTAAAACAAAAAAAGTTAAAGGAGAATTAAAGGAGAACTCCAGATTGCAAGCTGATCAATAACGAGCTGCCAAAAGGCACAGGGAAGTCTCAAGCCTGAGAGTGGAAAGAAGGAACTGATGTGGAAAGAACAAGCTGTTTTCAGGCTCGAGACCATTAAAAATGATAAAGTAAGAACTCTGTAACTATCTGAATTAAAAATAAGCAATGGAGATGCTCATTATGCAGTAAGAATGGAAAAACTACAAAAATACTGTGTGCAGTCTCAAGAAATTAATAGAAAATAAGGGAAGATGTTAATTAAAAAAAAACTGAGCATGGCAGTGTGGATAACAGTAATGTGGAAGTGAAAAAAAACCACTACAAAACCAGAAGCATGAACTAAAACCAAACAGTATCACCAGATCATGAAATCATGTAATTTCCAAACATCCATAGTTTCATCAAGACGGTGATACCGCCAGACAGAAAATAAAGCTAAACCAAAAAGGAAGTAACAAGGGACAGAAAGTAAAGCAAATGTTGATGAGCTTGTGTTCCATAAGGAACGCCTGCCCAAAATAATGCAATATTGCCTTACAGTTTAACTGTAAGGTGTTCAAAGAATGTTTGGATGTTGTGTTGAGGGACATGGTTTAGCGAGAACCATTGGTGATGGGTGAATGGTTGGACTGGATGATCCTGTGGGTCTTTTCCAACCTTGGTGATTCTATGATTCTATGAACTGAAGGACTGTAAGAATATACAAAAAGGTGGTGCTGAGTAGCCAGGAAGGAGATTTTATTGAAGTTTTGTAGAAGTAGCAGCTTCTCCCAACATCATGGCTCGTGTTAAAGCCTACTCATAACTGCTCACATGCTTACCCAGTATGCCTGGATAACTGCACCAAGACACTCAAAATTGGATTGTTCTGAAGACTGCAGTAATAGAAACCACATTTTTGATATTACAAACATGTGCACAGTTGTGCTGCAAACTAGCTCACTGAAGGGAAAAGTCTGATAAGAGAACGACACATGTTGAAAACTGAGTTGGTAATGTGAGGCAGCCATAAAATAAGTCAACTGCAGTATTACCATGCATCAGGCAAAGTATTTTGCAGAGAGATGGGACAAAGTACAAATACCCCTGCAGAAGGCACTTGTTCAATGCATCACTGCATGCCAGCACCGACTACTCTGGTTTTAAGATGCCTTTCAACTTCACAAGTGCACAAATGGGATTAGCAGCATAGGAAAGAAGAGTTCCAAGTCACCTTGAGAAGATGAAGGCTTCTTACTTGCCCTAACAGAAGACAAAGACTTACAGCACCCCAAAACGCCATGGGCAGACGAGAGCCATGTAAACTGAAGAACGCTGCCACAAAACAGAGCATGAATACACTGTGAAGTAGCCTGTTTTCTACTCATTACAGAAGTGACATTCTAAAATGCTTTTTAATACAAGCAAACTGGGACAAAAAGTCTTTGGGGACTGTGGCTGAGAATGTTTTCACGGCTTGTATAAATCCATCCACAGGAAGTTTTAGGTACCTGCTCCCTACAGACTGATTCACAGCTGTCCTCTACCACCTACCTTCCCCAGAGCACACAGTAACCAGCTCACATTACTTGGGTAGAGAGTAAAACTTCAAAGGGATGAGATACTCCCCAAACCAGGATCTGAGCCACGTACCCAGCTGACCTACAGCAGCAGGTGTTTACAGCCAGAAGGGATCACAAGCAGGAGAAACGTTCCCTGAAGCCTGCACAGAACTCCCAGGAACACAGTGCTTGGATCTCTCAGCCACAAACACTGACACACCCAGAGGAAACCCGAAGCAAGTTTATTCATTTCAGAAGATTCTGCTATCAGCTTCACGTCAACAAATGCCTAAATATGTAGAATCAAGGCTTAAAAGTAACACCTATTATTGGGAATATTAGCCCACCGAGTACATTTTCTGGTACGAGATACCTACTGTTTATACTGAAAGTGCCATTTGTGGGATAGGCTTCCAAAGTAACGTTGCTGAAAGTAATGTTCACATGCCTCATATGGATGTACTTGGAGTTGATGCATCTGTATTCTGTGCCAATAGGGGCCTGAATAACAGATTTTTGTGCCACTTCCATCACTTTTCCTGCGAAAAGATCACATGGCATCAGCATGTAACAGTTTTTATGGAAACAAATCAGTGTTACATCTGCAAGGGTGTGACTTAACAAGAACAGGAAGTTTTCATTTTACCTTCAGTTGCATTAGGGAACAAAGCCTCATCTGACAGATTGTAGTGGAAAGTTAGCTCTTCAACTTGGTACTTATCCGGAGTCTTTGAGAAATTCAGACTGATCAAGTGTCCTGCTCCAAAACTCAACGCTAGAATTGGATGAGATGCGTTACCTTCACCACACGAGCTGTGTGACTGCGATGTGGCATTTTGGGGAAGAAAGAAGTGTGCAAACTGTGGGGTAAGAAAACAGAACACACAGAAGGGGCAACATTACAGCTTTTCCTTACTGCTTTTCAAATAACCCATGAACCTGCTACAAAACATACAGGTGACATTCATATAGATTATAAGGTGTCTACTTACTCACCAGTATACAGCAAGTAGCATATTAATGGCACTCGGGTTTGTAAGAATAACGCTCTCTGAAATTTGAGGACAAAAAACTGTACATCCTCACATCACCTCTTAGACTTCCCCCCTTAAGCCAGGGCTATGAATTTGCAGGTGCACCCACACCAGGTAAATCAAATCTGCCCAATTCTGGACACGTGAAAGATGGGAGAGTTTTAAGTTTTGCTTCCTGTAGCGCGACTGAGAAAGAACAAAAGCAAACGGCAGCCTATGCAGTTTGGATATAATTCTTTGTATTTAATACATATTGGCTGTATGGGAACTGTTGAATCACGGCCTGAACCTCTGATTGACCACCTGAGGCAAGCACTGAGTCAGCCATGGGAGCACAGGTGAAGGCAATTCGCCTGTGTGCCCGGAAGGGGTGGAGCCAGGCTCCACCTCTCCTAGACCCCATTTAAGGGCTGACTTCCACTAAGGAAGGATCTCTTCCTGGAGATCGCGCCTTCTGGAGTCTTGCAAGCCTACAACACCGGTGAGCACCTTTTCTCTCTATTTAACTATTCTTAGCAGCGTAACTTCTCTGTATACCGGTTAACTTTACAACCTGTTAACCTTACATTGGCAAAGTAACTTGACACCTGGAGACAAACAGCATTCACCAGGAAGTCTGAGTTTATGGCTTAACAAGAAAGAGCCAAAGCATGTTATGAAAGCAGTTACTTCTGAATGCAAACTCATATAGCACCATCAGCAGGATTTCAGACCATCAGTGCTGGGGAATGGACTACACGGCTCAAATCACACACAGAAAATATAAGCACTGGCAAAGCAGGTGGATGTTTTAATGTCAGATTAACTTGATGACTAGAAAAAAACTTTGACAGAAGTGCCTTAAAACATACAACCTCAGTAAGATTATAAATAATCAGCGATTCCTGCCTAGCAGTAAAGATGCCAAAGTCAGTAAATCGAAAAGCTGAGTATTTGCAAATAAAGATTCTTAACTTTCTAGTTAAACTTTGTTAACAGACTGCAAGCCTGCAGATATACTGGAATCTACAGAGACCAACTAAGGGAGCAGATCACAGGTTTCAGAGAAGTCTGAAAGCTCCATGCCAGTGGCCATTTCACTTCAGATTTAGTCAATCTAAGTAACTTGCAATGATCACACTCACTACTAAAAAGACTGGTAGCATTTGCTTTCATTTACAGTCACGATGAAAGTCCTTTCAGCTACCAGTAGGACTTATGTGGAATTACAGTCCAAGTTCCACACCTCTGTTATTGTGGTAATTTCAGGCAGCCTGTTCTTTAATTACAGGAAACATCAGTAATAATGGAGAAGCTGATGCAGCATGACTGGAAGAGGGGAATGTTTGCAGAAGCAGTTTTTCAAGCTTAAATATTTGTCCAAAGTTTCAGTAGTGCACACTTACAAAAAGACCCCACACATGGCACAAAATACACAAGACAAGAAGGAAGTGCCTCCCGTTACCTGCTTTTGCCCATTGCTTTTGTATTCCACTGAGAAGGCTACTGTCAGGTTAGCGATTATGCAGACTCTGCCTGTTGAATCTCTCACGTCAAATGAAGAGGAAGCCTGTAAAAAGCCTGTAAGAGTGACAAGTAATCACATGGGGGTCACATAAGATTGAATTTTCCAATCCAAGCACAGACAAGCATGTACAACCCCATTTTGAAAACACATCCTGAACAGCAGCTGTGTTTAGAGACTGTAACGACTAAGTTTCCATAGTAGCCTCAACATCAATAACCAACGAATATATTTAACACCCCATTTACAAAAGACAAAGCTGCCCAGAGCAAAGCTGTTGACATGCTGGGTCCTCAGAGCATAAGAAAATCTTGTAACAAGCGCATCACTCACACTGTTCAAGGCAGCAACTCCACGTTCACCCTGCACAGCAACTATTCTGCAAGCTTCAGCCAGAACCAACTTAACACGTGAGGTCCTGCAGCCCTATACTGCTCAGCAACCCCTCAAAAAGCCTCTCTTCCCACTGTACCAAGACACCTGGCTGCACACGTGCTGAATGCAGCAGTTAGTGGGCTTGGACTGACTGCAGATGTTTGGGAGGCACTGCCAAAGACAGCGTGATGGAGAGTGCCCCGCTTGCCAGGAAAGCCTCTCCTGCCTGCCATCACACTCCCTGCACTTGGGAGGAAGATGGGGGCCAAGACCTTGACACAGACAGAGGTCACGGCTTCCTGCCTGCTTTAAGCTAATCTCAGATGGAGCTGCTGACTAAAGCAGGGCTTCTCCTCTGCTCGGAGCACCAGCACAGCTCACACGCTATTACTGCCTGCGCGGGGTAGGACTGTGTGGTTGGAGGAGCACGGGATCATCCTCTGACAGCAGGACGGACTTGCACAGGCTGCCACTGATGACCTTCAGCTGGGGTACTTGTACTGGCAGAGTGCTGGTTATCCTCAACTTCATTTGCACTAAGAGCCCCACGGACAGTGCTCCTGCATCTGTGTTCAACAGCATCTACTCATAGCTCTTCATTGCAGAGCCTTTTCTTCAAGTTCCTGATTGTCTTTGTCCCCACACACCCAAAACAAACCTCACCACAGTAAGCCTGCACTGCTAGTGCTTTGTCACCTCACAGAAAACCTGAAAAAAAGCAGCTGCAAGACAAACCACTCCATTTATCACAAGCAAATAAGCTTTAAAGAGTCAAACATGCTAATCCATTCAACTGCTGATACAGCAAAAAGACCCAGCAGAGGGATTATCTATTAGCTGGCTTTCCCATCTCAGGAGGTTTTTAAAAAGCAAATCACAACTTGCAAACTTTTTGCTACAGGACTACAGTGCGTACAATAGCATTATGGCAATCAGGACAAACTGGGCTTTTATCAGCTAAACTGGGTAGAATCACAGAACGGTTTGGGTTAGAAGGGACCTTTAAGATCACCTAGTTCCACCCCCCTGCTACAGGCAGGCACACCTCCCTCTAGACCAGGTTGCTCACAGCCCCATCCAGCCTGGCCTTGAATGCTTCCAGGGAGGGGCCATCCACAACCTCACCGGCAAACCTGTTCCACTGTCTCACCACCCTCACAGTAAAGAACTCCTTCCTAATATCTAGTCTAAATCTACCCTCTTCCAGTTTAAAGTCATTTCCCCTCATCCTGTCACTACATGCCCTTATAAAAAGTCCCTCCCCAGCCTTCCCCCTTGAGTTACTGGAAGGCTGCTATGGGATCCCCCTGGAGCCTTCTCTTCTCCAGGCTGAAGAGTCCCAGCTTTCTCAACCTGTCCCTGTAGGGGAGGTGCTCCAGCCCTCTGATCATCTCCATGGCCCTCCTCTGGACCTGCTCCAGCAGCTCCACATCCTTCTTATGTTGGGGGCACCAGAACCAGACACAGTACTCCAGGCGGGGTCTCACGAGAGCAGAGCAGAGGGGCAGAATCACCTCCCTCGACCTGCTGGTCACATTTCTCTTGATGCAACCCAGGATACAGTTGGCCTTCTGGGCTGCAAGCGCACACTGCTGGCTCATGTTGAGTCTTTCATCAACTCACACCCCTAAATCCTTCTCCTCAGGGCTGCTCTCAAGCCATTCTCCACCCAACCTGTATGTGTGCTTGGGATTGCCCCAGCCCAGGTGCAGGACCTTGCACTCAGGCTTGCTGAACTTCATAAGGTTGGCATAGGCCCACTTCTCAAGCCTGTCTACATTCCTCTGGATAGCATCCCTTCCCTCTAGCATGTCAACTGCATCACCCAGAGCTTGGTGCCAGCTGCAAACGTGCTGAGGGTGCACTCGATTTCACTGCCACGTCACCTACAAAGATATTAAACAAGCCCAGTCCCAGCACCGATCCCTGAGGAACACCACTCATCACTGGTCTCCACTTGGACATGGCGCCACTGCCTACAACTCTGAGTGCGACCATCCAGCCAAGTCCTTATCCAGCCAGTGGTCCATCTATCACATCTCTTTTTCTCCAATTTGGTGACCAGGATGCAGGACAGTGTCAAAACTTCTCATAAGTCCAGGCAGATGACATCAGTTGCTCTTCCTTTATCCACTGATGCTGTAACTCTATCACAAAAGGCCACTAAGGCCGTCAGCATGCATAGAAGGCACTTCAGTTGTAGGAACACACTGGAAACAATTTCTCTGGCACTCAGTAAGCATTTTCCCTTGTTGTTCTTCCTCAGCAACAGTTTCCTTCATCTCCAAGGACAAGAATGCATCTCCCCCAAAAAAGGTGACTGAAACAATTCAGTACAGTACTAGAAATAATTGATGCTCCTCCACACAGCAGTTCCAATTTGCAAAGTTTCCTTCAAGTTGAATTTACATTTGGAACTGTTTACATGGTACCCAAGCACTTGTTTTCTCAAGAACAGAGCTGCTTACACTTTCTTGAAGTTTTCTAGCACTGCATAGAAAGCAGCATAGAGGCAGAAAACAGCCGTCTGTGACTGCTTGAACTAACACTACCGATGGAGAATGTGACAGAATGAACATCTCCAGTAGGCATGCTGACTGCCTGCTTGATAGCTACTAAGAGTTTGGTGATTTTAGAACTAAAAATAAGTAATAGGCAGCAGAACAAAAGAAAAAAACAAGTTTCAAAGAGAAATGCAGGGGAAAGGACTGAAACAGCATTAAGGAAACACTGCTGACCAAAAGGAAAATATGAGTCCTACCCATGCCGGATGATTCAGAGAACAAAAGACAATGCAAAGGTACCAGAGAAAGCACTGAGTGGAGCACATACTCTGGGAATGAACAGCTGACAAATCATTCTCAACAAGTTTCAGTAATAGACAGTAAGTGGCCTGAGCAAACATTAAAACATTCCACCTGCACAGCTACTAGATCTTTGCAAGTCTAAGTTCAGACCACGATATGAAACCCAGTCTGGTTAGAGTGGAACAAAAACCATAAAACCCCACTCCCTCCTTAGAACTGTTCAACAGCTGCTGGATTTGCAGTGTCAGAGCAACAAAAGACGTGCGTCAGGCACGAGACAGCAAGCTGACCTCGATGAAGTGGTGAAGCGAGCTGTTTCCCTGCAAGCACATGGGCATTCATGAGGAAGGTGACCACAGCAAGCACTGTGCTGGCAGCACAACACACAGCCGTGCTCCCAGGGCAGGAGCAGAGAGGAACACAGAACAGATTGAGGGGATACGGGACAGGAGGGCAAAGAAAAATTAGCACAAGTGCAGAGGAACAGATGAAGGCACCGAAGGAAAGAAGCTCCTGCCTACTCTCTGCTCCCGCCAGCCAGCTCAGAGCAGCTCGCGGGGTTTGGGAGGAAAGCAGCTGTTGAGTTTGAGAAGGCTGCTTCAGTGTCGACCAGTGATTAAGGCATGAATCATCGCCAGCCCACAAATAGTAAGAGCCTACAGTCAAAATGTCAAGAACACAGAAAAGCAAACTGATGCTGAATCAATCTGTCTTGGGATTATTCCCAATTCAGTTACATAAAGTAACGCACAATTTTATTACAACATATCTACAAGTTGGGAATACTGAGGGGAGACCTTATTGCTCTCTTCCAATATCTGAAAGGTGCTTACAGCGAGAGCGGGGCTGGTCTCTTCTCACTGATGGCAGGACGAGGGGAAATGGCGTCAAGTTGCGCCAGGGTAAGTTTAGGTTTCTTAACAGAAAGGGCTGTTAAGCACTGGAATGGGCTCCCCAAGGAGGTGGTTGAGTCACCATCCCTGGATGCGTTTAAAAACCGTTTGGATGTGGTGCTCAGGGACATGATTTAGCAGAGGGCTGTTAGAGTTAGGGTAGTATGGTTAGGTTGTGGTCGGACTCAATGATCTTTAAGGTCTTTTCCAACCTGAGCAATTCTATGATTCTATTGCTTGTACTTCTCACAACAGCACTGTCATTTGATATGTAATGCAAAACCTGATACAGCCTCCAGCTTCTTCTCTTTGGACTTTGAATGTTCTTCTTAACTGACCATAGCACCCTACTTGACCACTACCCATGCAGGAGCAGCAGCAGCACTTCACATTCCCACAGCTCAACAGCTCACAGAATTTCAATAGCAAAAAAAGCAACTTTTGTGAAGTTCATTATTCGTTCAGCTGGAAATGGTATGAGTATCTGGCAGAAGAATCACCAGAAATGCATCGCATCAAAGAAACCTCGCATAGTCCAGATGCTTCCTTTGGGTTCCAGTGGGTTCCTATGAAAGGGCTGCTTACATTTATTCCAGCAGCGTACTTTCAGTTGAAGCATCGTAAGATATTATGTCCCTTTAGAGCTCATTTCTGAAGTTACCCTGTCACGCAAGAAAGATTGAAGCTAGAAATGTTTATGAAACAGCCTGATATGTTGCTTTAAATCCAACATCCATCCTTACCTAACACTCCTACATGAGAAAAAAAACAAGCGGTGTGTATTAACACTCCAAGATGGAACCAAGTCAAAGCAAACCGAAACCTCCTTTCTTATGTAACAATTTGCCTCAGTGACCTACCGTGGTTTGCTTTAAACAGAAAACTACAATGGTTGCAAAGCGACCTGGCACGGCTGAACAACCTGAATGGGAGCCTTCTGAACACGGTTCAGAGAAAGCTGGGATTCTTGACCCATTCCTGCCCACACCACGATGACTTCAGGTCTCAACCTTTCTGTGATTCAAATCCTGTTAGTCAAGCACAGCAACCCTTCGGCTACTCTCCTGTATAATGGAAACCTATTAAAGGAGAAAGATGAATACCTGTTGTGCTCTAGAAAAAAAGCAAGCACCTATTATTAATGGCAATTGTTTACACTGGCTGCCTGCAAAGAGGACTTCGGTTACAATAGTTAATGATTCACTGTCTCCAAGTTGCACTAGAAACAACCACCACTGATAAGGACAGCAAACCAAAGCTACTTCTATACAATTTGCGGTTTGCTGCTATGTTCTCCTGCATAAATAAAGCCTTCTTCAGTATTTCTGTGCTACCCGGTGTGAGGAAAGGGCAGCAAGCCATCCCAATTCAGCCAGACACATCCCCAGCACTAAGCGACACAGGGGCCTGAGGGAGAGCACAGGAAGCACTGCTATCCATGGGGCACCAACAGGAGGAGCTAAGAAACGCTGCTTCTTATCCAGAGAAGGTTTATTTCTCATTGGAGAAGCGAACAGAAGTACCCAGTAATTCACTCCCTCTGCTGTTCGGAAGGATCCTGTCAGCTCAGTGCCATTTGGGGAGCAGAACAGTGACCTTTGTGCTTCAGACTTCTAATGTCTATGCCAGAAATGAGAATGGAAAAATTCCTGAGGAGTTAATTCTCTCCACTAATCGCACCTTCTAATGCAGCCACCACTCCCAGGTGGATACCTTGAACAATTGGAAGAGCAAGCAATATCACTTGCTTTGATCCTGGACCTATACAACCGCAGGAGAGTACAGAAAAAAACCCAAGAACTTTAAAAATACATTTATCTTTAAAGATTATACTATTTACCCACTCTCCTGCTTCCAGGGAACGAATGAAAGCAAAGCAGATTCAATGCATGAATTGCTTCTCCCACGACAAACTGGTCTTCAAAAAAACCTCTGGCTTAGCACTGACCTGCCACCAACGGACTCAGACTGGGTGCAGGGTTTCAACAGCAGGAAGAGATAAGGCCGGGCACATTTCAGCTGCTGTTTTGCCATGCTTCAGTGTAAGTCATGGAAAAAAGGAGACCAGAGTTCAACTCCAGGATGTGGGTGAGTACTATAGGAGAGAATGGGACAAACTTCACTTGTGCAGTGCAGCACCTGCCGAGTTCCAGATCCAATCCCAGAAGACACATCCCGTCCAACTTGCAGGGATTAATTCATACAGGCAATCTCAGACTACCTTTTTAGCATTGCTGATTCACATTAAGATAGTTGACATCTTGTTTCTCAATTCAAACATGCAGGTGGATGAATGACCTCTGCCTTCATAAACACAAAAGCATAGGAGCATTATAATAGAAAGGGTAATTTGCAGCTATACGCTTGCCATTTGGCCAGATAGTTGCATCCAGCTTAGTCACATGAAGCTTCTTATGGTTTCAGTCTAGAGGAAGGAAGTCTTGAGATAGGTCTACAGCGGCTGATGCCACAAGTCCTGCAAGAGGGCTGACCTACTACAGAGAGACATCCCAGCACTCACATGAGCTCCTTCAACACTTGCACTGCCTAGCACTGCTGTGTCACACCACGCAGCTAACACATCCCTCAACAAAGCTGACAGCCCCAGTAATTAAATAAGGACCACATGCCCAAGCCCACACTGGAGAAGCAGCAGCTAAGCCACATGCCCCTATGCAATGCTGAGCCACGTCTGAAACTCCATCCACTGCTGGCAGGGGCACTGCCCCTTCTCTCACCCTTGGAAAGCAGCACCGGCAAGCAGCAGTGCTGCCAGGTGACAAAGACGGCAAAGACGCTGCTGCTCTCAGATTCAGCAGGACGTCAGTGCATCTTGAAGTCAGACGCACAGCAAACATGATTAGAAACCATCCTACTCGCTACAGAGCGATCTGGAAGCAGGTTACAGAAAAAGTGAAACCTTCAAGCCAGGCTAAACAGAAAGCTAAGGAGCATGCCTCAAACAAACAGTGCGACAGGAGCTGGCAGAGCCCTGGCCCTGTGAGCCAGAAGAGCTGCACGAGTCAGGACTGAGCAAGCCATCACGTGGTGACGGACCTGGCACCCACACGCACATTCAGGTCCCTTAACACTGTGCCAATACACTCAAAGAAGCCATCAAGCAAGCACAATGGTTAAGGGCAGCGTTTGATAAAGCCACATTTCAGAAGTTGCACAATATATAAGCAGTTACATTTCATGAAAACCACTCAATACAAAACCACATAACTAGCAACCCCAAGACTCAGGAAAACACCACATTATTTAGCGGCTATAATTTGTTAGCTAAGTTTCTCTCCCTGTGAGCTGCCCAAGAAGCGTTATGGCCTGTTACCAGAGCTCTTCTAATCAGTACATTCAACGCAAGCACAAACAGCAAAACACACTGGTAGCAAAGTTTGAAATTCCCCTTCAGACTAGAGTTGTGCAATAAGAGCACGAGGACTGTGCATCAGTAATCCTGAGCCAGAATCATGGTACCTTTATCTCACTATTTCCCCCTGGATCTCGGACATTATTTACTCACTGACACTGAATCAATCAACGTCTAAGATTTTTTTGGAAACGTTCTCTCTGCCATGCCCGTGTTTTGGCACAGAGAACTACTGGTGCTCTGGCATGGCAGAAGCAGAGGCAGCTCTGTTGGGCTTGACACACAGCACAGCTAACATGTTGTGCTCAGCAGTGCACAGATCTCTCCATATCACCATCTCACTATTAGGAAAGTCATCAGGAAACGCTTAACGCTGACATCTGAAATATTCAGCTTAGTGTTTGCTGTTCAATGTGAAAGGAAACTGAAAGAGTAACCAATGTGCAGGGAGGAAGAAAAAAAAAAAAATCGAGCAGATATCAATCTCTTATCCCCAAGTCAAGGCCCTGCCAAATGCTTTCCCATTGGACCCACCCATACTAATCCCTCAGCCGCCTGTGATCTTGCCTTAACCTGATCAACGTTCCCTCTGAAGACTAAGGGGCTGCAAACACCTGACCAGCTCCTCTAAGGCTGTGTTGCTCCTTACAGCTGCCCCAGCCTCTGTCCTGCACAGGAAAATGGATGTTATCTGTGCTGTTTGCACCACAAACCTCTCCCTCAAGATCCTGCCCACAGCACGGGGTTGGAACTGGATCATCTTTAAGGGCCCCTCCAACTGAAGACATTCTGTGCTTCTACAGTTCTAAGACTCTAGGGAGAAGTGATGTCAGTGTATCCATGAGTATAAAGCCACGGCTGTTAGTAAATTGTTACTCAGTAGTAAACTTGTCTGTTGCTTCAACAGCAGAAGCAGCACACAGATTACATGCTAAGCAGTTAAATGGACTGAGCTATGTTTACAGTTGCTATTTGATCAGAGGAGGGTTATCACAACCCCAGAACACAGCAGCAGCGGCAGTATCACTTTAGAACTGCCGTCTGACTGGAATGCAAACAAGTGTGAACCTCTAATGGAGTCATACATATGCCACAACGAGTCCCCACTGAAGCAGCAGCTCGCTGCCTCTTGGGCTACAGGCAGCAACCCAAAAAGCAGGCCTGGCAGCTGTGCCCCTCAGCGACACGCCGGCAGTTAGGGCCCAGCCTAACTGCCGCGGCCAACAGTCATACAGCTGCCTACCACCGGAGCGACCTCGGCGGCCGCCAGGCTGTCGTAATCCCCAAGTCCGCGGCAGAGCGCTCCCGGGCGCCGTACTATTTGGGAAGCGCACTGCTGCTGCTGTAGGCCCCCCAAGCTGCCCTCGCAGTTTCAGACCTCCTCGCTCCGCGCACCCCAACGCCGCTGGAAGGAGTTGTCGCCACAGGGGGAGCAGCCGTACGGAGGAGCGAGCGGCCTCCCAGCGCCGTGCCCCCCTCCCGGCCTACCGAGCCCCCGGGCCCGGCGTTAACCTCTGACAGCCGCCCGCCCGCCCGCCCGCTTGCCCGCTCACTCCCCCTTACCGAGCAGGACGGCCGCGAGCAGCGCCCGCGCCATGGCGGGGCAGGAGGCGCAGGGCAGGAGGCGCGAGGCGGCAGCAGAAGGGCAGGAAAAAGCGGGGGGGCGGTGGCGCAGCACCGCGCTAGGGAGACAGGCGACAGCCCCGGCCGGTCATATGGCCTCTGACGTCACTCGCCCCGCCCGCGCGTCCTCACGTGATGTGTGAGGCACAGAAGGGGAGGGGGAGGTCTGCGAGTGCGAGTGTAGGGGGAGTTTTCTTGCGGCTTTGTGGGGGTTCTTTTGGTTGGGGGAGGGAGGAGAGTTGCGCATGCTTGGTTCTGCATGTGCAGGTGCGCTGGCACGGGTGGGAGTGGGGTGAGAGCAGAGGGGGTGGTTGTTCTGCTGACAAGGAGCATACTGGGGCCGCCCAGCTGGAAGGCAGCTCTGCAGGAAAGGACCTGGAGGGATCAAGCTGAACATGAGTCAGCAATGTGTGTTTCCCACTATGAACACCAACAGCGTTCTTGGCTGTGCTAGGCAAAGCGTCCATCAGCATGTCGGGAGAGTTGCCTTTCCTCTGTATTTGGCACTGGTCAGACCTCACCTGGAATGCTGGGTCCAGCGTGGGGCTCCTCAGTACAAGCAAGGCATGGATGTATTGAAGAGAGTCCATCAGAGGGCCACTGAGATGGTCTGGAGCACTTCTGCTGTGAGGAGGGACTGGGAGAGCTGGGGGTGCTGGGCATGGGGAAGGCTCAGGGGGATCTCAGCAATGTCCATAAATACCTGAGGGAAGAGTGCACAGAAGACACAGCCAGGCTCCTGTCAGAGGAGCCCAGTGCCAGGACAAGGGGCTATGGATACAAACTGGAACACAGGGCTCTCTAGTTAGGCGTCTAACTGTGGCTCTCAGTGGGGGATGAAAGTCTGGCATATTGGGAAGGTGGTAGAGATGAGTGAGAGCAATTAAACCCACGTAAGCTCTATGTTGCCTTCAAAACGTGTTTATTGCCACTGACTTTAAAGGCAATCTGATTGGGTAGAATACACCTAGGCCCAGCTGTATAAAATCACTGGAAGTTACTGGTGTTATCTCTTTAAGTGATGTATCTGTGTATATATGTATCTCATCCAAACCTAAACACTGACCACTGAGTTGTCATTGTACAGGTAAAATTGACTGCACTGTCACATAGCTTCTGATGTTGCCTGGTATTTTTATAGACAACATTTTTAAGAAATCTCTTCCCCTTATTTTTTGGGAAGAAAAAAAAAAAAAGAAGTGTAGTCATCAGATGTTAGTGTAGTAATGGAGATACAGAACCCGGACATACGATCACCTTGTAATTCAATGTAATTCAATGCTCTTTCTTATCTGAGGTGTTGAGGATTTAGTTTCCTCATCTGAGAGCTTACAAGGACTTATTTTGCTATTTCTGGTGTTAGAAAGTGTGCCAACAGCAGCGTGCTTGTTTTCTCAAAATGACTGCCATGTCATCCTTCTCATTACAGCGTACTCTAGATTCATCAGAATCCTTTCTGCTCCCAAGCTGCCTTTGCACATTTTCACTTAGTACTACTTGGAAATGCAGTTTAGTTACCAATAGCTGCTGAATCAAGGCCAGTTCTTCTAGACTGTGACCTTTCACTGCCGGTCGTCTCAGTTTACTTACACTTCCTATTTTCATGAAAATTCCTGAAGATTAAGTGTGACTTGGGGGGTCTGCCTTTCTATTGTGATGATATTGCTATAAACAGACCTTCTGTTATACTGCATTCTTATCTGTGATTTTTAGAGACAGAAATATTTTGTTTTTCATTTATTTATTTCTTTTCCTTCAGCACTTGTAGCAGTCTTTATTCTCACCGTGTAATACCAAAAGCAGAAGTTAGTTAGTCAGCTTTAAAAAGGACTTAAGTAACAGCAATGGTCAAGTGTTCAAATGAGTCATCTGCAGAGGAGTGGACGTTAATGGAAGTGGGACCTTGGTCGTTCCCATTTCTTTTAATCACTGCTTTTGAAATCTGCACTGGGAGTAAAGTAAGATCTGTCAGAATACAATATGAAGAGAGAGGCCCCATGGCATGTTTAAGTTTTCTACACAGTAATCTTCCTTTCTACTGAAGAAAAATAGGCATTTATAAATTGAAAAATGATAATTGTTGGATTACTACCAACTAATATCAACATATATGTTGTATCAAGCAATAATATTATGGCAAGAAGTTGGTAATTATAGAACATAAGGCTACCAGCAGTAAACGACATTGATCTTATATGCTGTGGATCATTAGCTTTTATAGCAGTGTAGAGACTGCAATATATCCAAGCTCCATGTTATTGCCAGCAGTACTGACTTGGTGTTTGTTAGTCTGTTTTCCTAATGAAACATGTCTCATACAAACATACTGGCCACCAGCTTCACTGCTCTATTATTTGTTGGCCAACACCAAGTAAACTTGATAGCAGTATAAGATATAAGCGAATGTAAAATGCTGCTTCTGTGAAGGCTGGTATGCAGATGGAGCCCAGAGACCCAAGTGAGTGCTGTCACCAAGGGAAAAGCAGTCCTTACCCAGCCCTCATGCATTTTATTTGAGCTGCTGAGCAGTGTGTGCAGTTCCAGATACACCATGGTACATCTCTGGCACCAGACATGGATGCAGAATGGCTCTTTAAGGGGAAGAACAGAGGAAATGCCCACACGACCTGAGAGACACAGTACAAACTGGCGTGCAAAGTTCAGGCAGAATGCTAGAATGGAAGACAGAATACAGATTGAGCATTTTTTTCTCGGAAAGAATTTCTGTGAAACGTGACATCAGTTTTTGCTGTAGCCTTTTGCTGAACATTATCTCACTTCACAGGGTTATTTTCTTTCCAAAGAGATTTGTCCAGAAATAGATAATTGAATCCATAGTACAGAGTCCACTCTCCATAGTACACCTGTCAAAGACCATAAACCTCCAAGTAGGTCTCTTTGCATAACAAATTGATGCACTAAAGTTCACCAAAAGGTGTGTAGTTGTTGTTTTTTTTTCCAAAGAGACACAGCACTAAGCGAGGCAGAAAGAAGGAAGGTGGAGCAGACCAAAGGAGTTGGATTATAAACATGGGTTTAGGTAAGGTAATACAAGGTGAGATAAAAGACAGAATGAGGGCAACATGGCACAAGGAGCGGGCAGGAAGAAGGCTGTTGGTGGCTGATAGCAAAACTTTAATTGCCAGACTCAGGAAGAACCCACAACCATCAGCCATCGATTTGTGTTTGCACACTTGCTCTCCCTCAGAAAACACGGAGATGAAAAACTGGCTTTTTTAAAAACATGTAATATATGCCTGGTTGAATTAAACTGAATGTTTAAGATTAACTGAATTAAACTGGAAGATGTTGGCAAGATTCATGGATTCCTCTTTGTATCCCGGATTCCTGCTGTTATTTTTATTATTCATAGAAGAGGATTGCTACACAATTTGCTCCAAGGATGTTGAATTGCCATGATTCAGGCTTTCAAGACATTTTCTACTGAGTGTAGATGTACTGCAGACTAAATCTGTTACTTTGCTGCAGCCTGATTTCTTCATCACTAAGCAATCTTCCAGGAAGAAATTTTTAGCAATGTCATCCCTGCGGTCACAGATACACCCATGGGGCATAGTGAACCAAATAGCCAGTATCAACCAAAAACTGGTTGAGACAGGCTGCTCTGCCAAATTCTATCAGCAGCCTACAAAAAACAAAACAAAACAACCACCAAGTGCAGATATTTTGGTATGAAATAGTGATTACCATGCTGGCTGATAAGCTAACCACTTTCCTATTTGCTCAGCACATACAGAATTCCAACAGGAGAAATTTAAGGAAGCCAAATTGAAAATGAAGGCCTCAGAACAAGAGCTGTGACCACAGCTGTCCATCTCCCAAAGTTTTTGAACCTCTGAATCCACTTTCAGACCACTGTGGAAGAGTTAAAATCTTAAAAGTGAGTTACATATTTGTAGGTTGTGCCAGACAAGGAGACCAGAACCAACTCTGTTGGTTTTCTGTTAGCTCCTAACAAGAGAAAGGCAGAACTATGCAGAAAAACTCCATGGCACCACTTGATATTATTTATGGGGAAGGTCGGGGAGAATACAATCAAGGGACAAAGGGCATACATCACAGAATGACAGGCTTCAATATTGCCACTGCTCATGGAACAACTCATTTTTAATTGCTACAGCAAAGTCATTTGGCCGAGGAGTCCCAGGCTGTAGCAATTAAGAAAAATTGCCCATCTCAGCACTTTTTATCAGTCAATTAACATCTCTCTGTAAGGCAGAATCGTTTTCATCTTCAGGATAGCACCACTGCTCTTAATATATGGTTTAAACCTATTGAACCAGGAAGATATCTTCGGAAAAGGAAGGCAATACATGTTCACTGCTTCATATCAGTTACTGTCCAAAACTGCCAACTTTTTATGTGGATAAAGCCTCTGCCCATTACATATCCGAGGCGCACATTCCTGTTTGTTTTAGAAGTCTAGAAAGATGCAGCTGACTGGTTTTCACATATGTGGAAAGTCAGTTACAAGGCAAGTCTTTTAATTAACGTTAAAGAACAAACTGCAGAAATAAACTCAAGTGCCACATTCTAACAAAGGCTAAGAAATCTAATATGCATCAAAGATTTTATTTGAATTAACTGGATTCAAATATTAAAATAAGTCTACGTTAAATTACAATTTTAAATATGTTTTAAATACAAGAAACTGAATGTTTTTAGTTCCTAAACACAAAGGGAACAAAAATAATTCAGAAGAATGCGATACAGTTAATGACACCAGATGACAGAATGAGGACTCCACTATGTAAATCGGTGAGATGTCAAATCTCAGCAATGTTTAATTTGAGATGGTGGCCTTCCAACTGATACACAAAATCCACGTTGCATAAGCTTAGTAAAGTATCTCTCAGAAAATATTGCTGTTATAATTCTCATTTATGCCATGATCAAAACTCCTTTGGTAGTTCTTTTTCAGAATGAAACACACCAGTATGCAAATCTGGGAAATAAACAGTATCTTGTAAGCAGTACCACAAAAGGTATCTTCTTTATAGTTACAATTATCTAACAGATCTACAATGTCTTTCATTCTTTAATTCAAATCCACTTACATATATACAATACGTAACAAAATACTCACAAAATCCTCAGTCTTTCAAGACAAAAAAACTATGCTTTCGCAACATCAAGACCATAAAAGTCTTTTTTTTTAAAAAAAGGTTTGTTTCTTAAAGTGGATCACGCTGTACAGTAGTTTCCCTGTATGTGATTTTAAAGGCAAAACTAAATGTTGTGGCAAGTACATAAATAGCGATAAAAACCAGCTGCCCTAAAATGAGGTAGGGCATCTGACTCCATCTAATCCTTGCCACTCAACCCAGCAGAAATAGTAATAAAATAATAATTATATCTTATCTAAATATTCCAACAACTCACTACACACACAGTTGTCCTCTTGGCACATAAAGGATCTCACTTCAAAACCTGATTTATCAAACCAGACTGAAGTTCATAATCACTTGAAAGAAAATTGAACGAACACAAGGTTGACAGTTTTTGTGATGCATAATTTCAAAAACTCAGTGTATTTCAACAACACTGTTTGTACATAAATGTTCATCAATCGGGGGTTTTTAAAAAGTCGCCCAAGTTTGTCACTGTAGCTAAAGAATGCAGCATATAGGGTCCTTATGGATGCAGCTAGAACAGAGAAATGAAAAAAACAGACTTGCATCCTTCACAAACGTATGTCTTGCACAGGTAATTTTACCTTTCCATCCAACTTCAATGACATTGTTAAGCAAAACAGTAAAAACAAATTTTCAAGAACCAAAAAGAACAAATATCTAAAAGAAACAAAAATGTGACATTTAAAACTAGTAAGGAGTCTTGATAAGGATGATCAATTAACGTCATTTTGCTTCTTGTCCACAGCAGTGCATGCAGCTGGTTGAATAATACACATCAACCTGAAATCTGCTAAAAATAAAGTCTTGAACAGCATAGGTATTCGGTGTCCTGAAGATATATTTGGATGATTTTTTTCTTTTTTTTTTCTTTTTATTTTTTAATATGTATTTCCTCTTCGTTATGCAACGTAGTGGTACTGATTGGGGTTGTCTTTGTCTCTCTCCATATAGTCTCTATCAATGAGAGATTCAATCCTCTTTTTCAAGTCTCCAGGCTTCAAGAAAAGATGAGATTAGTAGAACAGTTAATAATATGAATGCTGATATATTTTATTTAAAAAACAAAGAAACAAACAGAGGAAAAAACTTCCACCAAAACAAACAACAAAACCCACAAATGAAAACAAAACAAAAAAACAGGACAGCTAAAAACTACATCAGAAAATGAACCATACTAAATAGGTAAACTGTTTCCTCCTGATACCTTGGCTTGTTCTGTTCACAGGCTCATTTTAATACTTGAATTTTTGGTCTTGATTCAGACATGCTTCACATTTCTTACTCTTACAGACAAGCTGAATCGGAAAATATATTAAACGTTTTTTGATAATCCTAGGATGGTTTGAAAAACAAAATCAGTTACCTTTACTGGAAATTTCAGTTGGTTATACAATTCAGAAACAAGGAGATTGTGACCAAGAGTCTTTCTCATCTTCATTATTCGTACAATGGCAGCATCAATCTGATACTGTCTGTCTTGAAATACTCTTTCAGTTGTGCTAACCTGTTCCTCGACCTAAAGAACAATACAAAACCACAAATATCACATTTTATTGCTATTATTTTATCCACTATATTTCTGTAGTTTTATTGTCCGACTTTGGGACAGATACATACATTACTGCTTGCTAAGAACTAAGTGATTCTGAAGTGACGCAAGCCAAATATAAAATTAAAGATAATCTAAATAAAGATCATGTCATATTTTAAATCTGATAAATCAAACTGCCTTATAAGAACTCCCTTCATATTTTCAGAAGAACACACAAGAATTTGACAGTCCAAATACTGTTTTCTGCACAAAACTGCTCAACTCTAATTTGCTTTTTAATTTTCAAGTACAAAGGCCAAAAGGAAACAACTCAATACTAATTAAAACACGTCAGCTTGTGTCCAGAACTGGGAATCAAGTAAAACAAGGACATTCACTACGAACGAGGGGACAACCCTGACCTTTTAATAGCCCTCTTACCCTCCTAATAAAGAAAAGTGACACAGTGACATTTGAGTCCTGAATTCACTGTAGTACCAGCTCTTCAGCCGTACCATGAAAACTTGTAAGACACACTGAAACACCTGCAAGATCATACCATCAGTTCAATATAATAGCATTTAATTTTGTAGGCAAAGGAAAGAATCTGAATTGTTTCGATTTTAGTGAGATTTAGAATCCTTATCACCTCAGTGAGTCATCCTCACTACCAAAAAATTAAAGTATGTTTCCTTTTTATTGATACAAAAGCTATAAGAGGAAACGCAGAGATTCTGTCTCTCCACGTGGGACATGGATATACAGTTAACCAGAATGAATGCAAAAGTAAATACATACTGTTTCTTTCATCTGGATTTGATTGATCTTTATTCTAAACAATTTATGCTTGAAATCACCATTAAAGATGAATTTGTCTCCATCTTCTACATCCTTGCCCTTTGGATTTTTAATCAAAACTCGTGCTTTCCCACAAGCTAAAGACTGCAAGGTTCTTCTTAATTCACTGTCCTCTGTGAAGAAATTCAAAGTATAGGAGAAAAGAGAACAAAACATTAATGTGAAAAGTTTAATGTGATTCAATTAGGCATACAATGAAAAAAATTACTGGTTTTTATATTAATGTATTCTTCCAAGCTAAGTTCTAATTACATAACAGCTTACAGTCTTCAAGCTTGGCCTCGCAAATCTCATAGGTAAGTGCTGAGAGTATGCACTGCGAGTGTGCACAGAAGTGCACAAATCAAGAACACAGACCTGACAAGAACATAGGGATCATCTCAGCAAAGCTTCTATCTAGCAGTAGTATCAGAAAAAGAATCTCAGCAACACAAGCCTAGTTTTATTGCTGTAACTTTGTTTGGCAGTAACAGGACATCAAAAGAAAAATCAGCTGATGACAAGAAAATCAAACCACTCATTTTATGTGATTTCATCACTATTTCTAAACACTCGGATGCAAATATAAACACAAATGAAAAACGAAGAAGAAAATAGGAGAGAAGTCTCACCAAACATCTTCCTATCAACTTAGAAGGTGCCGCTGACAGCTATTATATTCATAAAACTTCTCCACAATGGGAAAGGAGTGGAAACAAGTGGGCAAAGGAAATCTTATCTATTAAAATTTAAAGCTAAAAGCACTTGGACAAGTAGATAAATGAAGCCTAAAACATTCTAGTAATTATCTTGCAAAGACATCTCAGGATTTTGCATTAAAACAGCCTCTACAGTCTCTAGAAGACTTTTATTCATAAAACAAAATTAGCACCAACTGTGTCAGATCTGAAAAGTCTACGGATTAAAACAAACATTTTGCAATGCAGTGCTGAAATGCACGGAATGGCTGAGTTAAAGTGTAACACTTATTATTTCTAAAATACTTTAGCTTACACATTCACACAGAATGACTTTCAACAACTCAATAGAACAACTTCCACATGTTTTTTCATTATTAAAATACCCCGTTTCACACTTCTTAGGATTTTCACTTTCAGTAAATACAGATTGCTGATGTGTTTTTGTCCAAATGCAGCCCACACTGCTGTGTAAGGATGCCATTACAAACCCCCAGTACCCTTCAGAGCCTCGCTTCTGCTGTGCATGTGAAACTGCAGGTCACAGAATGCCAAAGGGTGAGGAACTCACAATCACCTTTCAATCATGCAAGGAAAAGCAGGAAATACATTTATCTCAGAGAGGCTTTCTCAATAATGAGAAAGGCAGGAAAAAATGGAATATATTTGGATGATATGTCTCAAAGAAGCACAGCAACGAAAGAGCAGGTAACCACTCTTTCTCTGGGTGACAGCTGATATATTTTCTAACTGAATCAGTGTATCAGCAGCTATCTCATATCATCTAAAGAGACTGGGCATAATTTATTCTAACTGTGACTGCAAAACACAAGTCCCAGCTCTGCCTAATTAATTCTTCATAGGTAGCATACTGTTGAGGTTCCTAATCTTTTATTTTAAATTACTTTTATATTTTAACCATTTATATTTTCTGTATGGCACTGCATGTTGTTATTCCCTGGATCTTAATGTACAGATGGGTTGAGGGGCTGGGGAGCAGCCCCACACAAAAGGATCTGGGGTTTCTGGCTGACAGCAAGTTGAATGTGAGCCAGCAGTGTGCCCTGGGGTGCACCAGGCCCAGCACTGCCACTAAGCGAAGGGAGCGGCTGTCCTGCTCTGCGCTGTGAGGCCTCACCTCCAGCACTGCATGTGGGCTTGGGTGCCAAAACGTAAGGACATAACACTGTTAGAGCGCGTCCAAAGGAAGGCTGCAAAGGTGGAGAAGGGTCTGTAGGGCAAGGTGTGTGAGGAGCAGCTGAGGTCCTTTGGTGTGTGGGCATGGAACAGGCTGCCCAGGGTAGCGGGCACAGCCCCCTGCTGCCGGTGTTCAAGGAAACACCCTCAGGCACAGGGTTTGTTTTTTGAGTGATTCTGTGTGGGAAAGGAGCTGAATCCTCATGGGTCCCTTCCAACTTGGGACGTGCTATGATTCTATGTTCTATGTGGATGAAGACAAAGGGATATGAAGACAAATGGGATATCATGGGGGTGGGTGGGGTTGTGTGTAAATGTGGTGACAGTCTGTGTTGTGTCCCAGAACAATGTAGGTATTTTGTGTTAGATGAGACTTGAAGATGCAATAGACAAAGTCCAAAACACAGGTAGAGACCAGTTTTCTGGTAATTTCAATACCCGGGAGTTTTGAAACCCAGACACTCACCTACTTTAAGTACAGGATGTTTACAAAACAAAACTGTAAATCCAACAATGTAGCTAATACAGAAACTGCATAAATGACGAAGAGTCTGAATAGCACAATCACAGAAGATACCATTTTCACCTCTGTAAAGTGCACATAGTAGATCACAACTATTTGACTGATATGAATTAACTGATGCTCTGTCCTGTGGCTGTACTTTCCTGCCAAGTGCAGAGAGGAACACAGATTGCTCAGTTTTACTGTGTGAAGTGCTTCCTCAAACAATTGAGTCATACCTTCTTACTGGCTTCTGCCACACAAGCCTATAGTCTCTTTTTATTAACTTCAGTATGACTCTCAAGTAAACCACAAAAATACTGATCTGACTGGCTCCATCTCCTGCTGCAGTAGGCAAAGGAGCTGGGGATACACAACTGAGAGGCCCAAGGAACTGCTGTGAAAGTTCCAACAGGAGAAGGGAGGCTACCAGAGCTGCCAAACAGATTTTTCTAACACTGGAAAATCCCAAATGCTTTACACCTCACTCCTGTACATTATTCATGATGCTTCTAAGAGGCCTACAGGAACACATTAAATGAGCAGAATTTATGATCACCCTTATGGTGTGCTCAATTAAACATCAATGCATGTGCAAGAAACTGGGGGCTGACTTGATGTGAAGTTTGAGAATTACAGCTTTCAGGCCTGCCATTAATCTTAGACAGCTAACTCTGTTTCAGTTGAGAACAGCTGCACTATGTTATATGAAATGGATCAAAATAAATGGCAGTCACACATAACAAAGCCAGACTCTGGACATATGGTTTAAGTTATTTATCTTCCTCCACAGATGTGTTTGTATTCAGCAACACTGGTTACCCTTTGATCTCCTAATTGTTTGAGTGCGAGATCCTTTTGCAACTTTTGGAAGTTTCAGATTTGACCTTGCTAAGGAAGAAGCATCAAATTCTGTCAGATCAATATTCTTTTTCAGATCATTAGCGACTAAGTTGAATAATAACAAGGGAATCCCTACTAGGAGCCTCCTTTCACTATGAAAGTGGCCTTTTAATTTCTACCTATTTTCTGTCTTCTAATCAATTATCCATCCATAAAGAATTCCCCTCACAAGCCATGAAAACTTACATAAGAGTTTGTTATGAGCTCTAACCAAGAGCTTTTAAAAAACCAAGTGTACAGCTATGACTATGCATATGCTTGCTCACTCAATTCACATCAGAAACTGTGCTGGCTCTTCCTTGATATAGACAGCCATGAGCCCATCAGTTCTCTTCTTCCCATTACATGCCTGATACCCTGCAGAATTACTCCATGAACTTAAAAACCAAAACCAAATACCAAAACAAAACTCCCAAACCAAACCACTGCTCTTGTCACCTACCATTCTTCTCTCACCAAGGCTCACTTAACGTGTGAGAGACTAATTCAGTATTTACAACTGGAAAGTTTCTGTAAAGCTTCCAGGTGAATGTCATCAGATGCTGGTGTCTGACTTACTGATCTTTCTATGCCCTTTACCGACACTTCAACTTGTGATATTTTTTATCTTATGGCACTGGTATAGCTCTGATCACTTCTGCAGTAACTACCAATGCACAAAGACTGGTTAACACCTTGCAATAGAACACCAAATAAGAACTGCACAAAGTTTCCAGCACCCCCAAAGAAGGGCTAGCACACATAAACACCAAAGTAAAGGAAGTAGCTAAACACAATACTTCAGAGTTGGGAGGTTCAGCATCCATCTGCATTTGCTTTAGAACAGAAGAACAGGCATCTGGGTCAGAAAGTCCATCCAGACCAGAGTCCTGTCTTTGACAGGCCATGCGTAGGACAGTATGCAAGAGGGAAGCTAACACAGGAATGCTCCATGCTTCCCTGCCCCTCTCCCTCTCCTACTCTACTGCTGAGTTTCAGTCATTTAGGACCAAGGGACTTCCTAAGGCAGAAGTGGCTTCCATGCATTGAGAAACCTCCCAGTGCATTGCTCTTCACTGAACCTTGTCCCTTGAATGCTGTAAGCTTCCTGTTTTTATAACATGCGGTGGTCAACAGTTTCATAGCTTATCACTGCTGGGCAAAATCCAGAGTACTGCTCAGCAAAAGGATCAGCCAAGTAGCAGGAGGCAGGAAGGGGGCAGTGTGAGACCGACTCCTGAGAGCACTTTTGGCCATAAGACTTTCATTTACAAGGAGGGAGATTGCTAAATGGGAATGGCAGAAGCTCTGAATGCCATGTGTGGAAGAGAGATTTTACTTTAGCCACCCTGGACTCCCGAGCAACCTGTGGGCCATGAACTGTCCTCATTACATGGATTTCTACACTACTTCCTCTTAAGAGAAATACATAGGCATAGCACTCAGTTTGATTACGTGACATAAAATAGGCAGCTCCCAACAATCCATCAGTTCTACCTGGTAGCCTTAATAACAGTTTATTGAAATCTTTTCTATTGTGCTATAATGTAATGAGTTTTCATGCAGCAGATTTTAATCTGTTGCTGTAAGGCAGACAGAACATAAGCTCCAAGGTAAAGTAATACAAAGTGAGAACGCAGGATCTGGATCAGGCTTGTGTGAGCTTATGTTTGTTCTGTAACCATTGTACTCTGACCTAATGAGTCACTGGACTATCTCCTAGCACTTATCATTCATGCTGGCACAAGTTTTCTTCAGCTTCCTTAGCATTTATGGAATGAGTGACTAAGCAACCTGAAGCTTCAAGTCTGAGAAGCTGGAGTACTTAGGCTGTGCTGCCTTCTGAAATGCATCCTTCTGAACCACAGGGATTCTTGACAATCCCTTTTTACAATGTTTTACTGAATATATTTACAGTATTTTAGTGTTTGTGTGTATTCAGATACTTCTTCAGCAGTTGTTTTATTGGGTCGATCTTAAGGTTTGACAAGCAAGGGCCACTGGATATGACCTATTGGTTGATGCAGAGAGTAAAGCCATGGAAGTTATTCTTTTTAATGCCAATGGTGGTAACTGTTTTAAGGAAGCATAAAGATTAGAGAAACAAATGAACAAAAACCTCTAAGAATACTCTACTGCAATAGATACTACACTTGGTTAAAAAGAAAACTACATTTTTCTTCAGTTTTCTATGTTCCATCCATCTTCAGATTCCAAGTGCAAGAGGAACAGCTACCATATATACTTGCTACTGGACACTGCTCTTTTTAACAAATCAGATCTATTGTAAACAGGGCACTCCAGCAACAGTGGTGGAAAAGAGATGGTCATGCCCTCAGAACTGTTCAGTTGAAATAATCTCTTGAACTGCCCCAAAATGGCAGCATTCCATAACAGATCATTTTCAGATTATAATATTTGAAGGCGTGCTAGAACAGAAGTAATCTGTACATACAACAAGATTTTATTACCACTCGCGTTTTAAGAATTGCAATTATGTACTTTGTGAAACTGACAGATTGATAGTAGCATTCTTAAAGCAAGGTCTTTACCTACAGATTCATAATTATCAGTCAATTATCAGTGAATAAATTTAAGAAACACAAAGTATTTTTCCTACCTATACCGGTGGCCATTTTAATTTCTTCAAAACTGAATTCATCTCCTTCATTAAACATAAGCAGCACTAATGTCTGAAAGAGCGACACCTGAAATTCTTTCTTTCCCTAAAAAAGAAATGTCAAATATTTAGAAGTAATTTTCAGACTATCTTCTTTTGTATCTCCCAAATCTGATAAGTTAGAGAAGCTGCACATTCTTTATTAATAGATGTGCATTTTTGAATGCCTGTCACACAGAAGAATCTGCTTGAACGCAGTATCAAGGAAACAGGATATTTTTAAAACCTTTTCTGCTTAGCTAACAGTAGTAATACAGTACAAACCAGAACCTCGTTAGAACAGCCTCCCATTTACTCCATACCACTTCATTTAAATTACAATATATGGAATTCTGGCTTTGCTACAACCAGTTGCAAATTTATTTATACTTCAACACCATATCATCAGTAGTAAAATGTTTGTTCCAGCTGGCAATGAATAGGAAATAACTGAAACTCTCAAGACAGATGTACACTCTTTTGTCAATTAACAACAAATCTATTTATCCTAGTGATACATAGTGCCAAAATCCTAAGTTCTCTATTTACAATGAGTTTATAAAGTAACATTGTTGTTGTTTACTCTATTTCAACAAAGTTGCATTCATTAGCAAGGCAAGATATTCCACAAGAAGAAACAAAACCACATTAAGAAACAATGTGATTATTTAAGAATTAAATAATTTAACAAGCGTTTAAATTTTAACCAGTCATTACATCACTAATGCCCTTCAGTCTCCTTTTGCAACAGTTAAGCATTCTAAAAATGTCACCAGTATTTCTACGGTCAAAACAATCCTCTATTATAAATAAGACGCTGATTTTCTTCTTTAATTTCCTTCTTTATTACAACCCTCCTGATTTCAATAATTTTGTTTGAACGAATACAAATGGAAGGTTTCACTCTTGTCTTCTAGCTAGGCAGTATTTTGGTTTCATTAGGAAAAGCCCACTTTCTGCTCAAAATAGAACTACTGAGCAGTGACTGTTCCCCCACTAAACACGTTACTACCTTTATTAAAAAAAAAAGAAATACTAAACACGACCAGATTCTGAATAACTAACTTTAATTTTATCCCAACAGGCTAAGCACTGAATAAGCAAACTTCTAAGAACAAACTCACTTCTTTAAAATCCGCCTTCAGGACAGCATGCCCTAATGTGGTCTGCCACTGAAGCTTTCGACCACTATGTTTTCCTAGGTAAAAGGTTTTAAATACCTCTTGAAGCTTAATCATCTGCAAAACAAAGAGACAAAGTTTATTAGTGTTTTACCAGTACAGTGATGCTGGATGTTTTCATATGTCATTCCTTTGGTTCTCCTCAACAATATTTCATACTAAGTGTTTTTGTGCAAAAAAGCTAAATTCAAAAGAGCTAAACTTTGCTCTCAAACACACTGGTGCTACTCCACAAAAAATAAATTCTCTATTCAAGCATAGCTCTTAACTTTTGATTTTTTTTCTTAAATGAAAGTGAAATAGAAGAATCATAAAGGCTTTTAAACATCTAAAATATTGTTCTTGTCCTGGACTTTGCTTCTGACCAAGCAGTCACACAACAAAAAGCATGCACCTCACACCTGTATGCTGACTACTAACTTTCCTCCCTCAGTTTGTCCTACAGAGACTCAAGTCCGATTCCAATGTTTGAATTCCAAGTAACAGGTTTTTATTCCTCCATTTTCATGATGTGTTGTTCAGGCTGGACCCTTTCAAAGTAGTGTGCTACTGAGGAATCACACAATGGCTTTTGTTGGAAGGGACCTCAAAGCCCACCCAGTCCCATCCCATGCCGTGGGCAGGGCTGCCTCCCACCAGCTCAGGCTGCACAGGGCCCCATCCAACCTGGCCTTGAGCGCCTCCAGGGATGGGGCACCACAGCTTCTCTAGGCAGCTGTGCCAGCGCCTCACCGCTCCCAAGCAAAGAATTTCCTTCTAACATCTAACTTAAATCTCCTCTCTTTTAGTTTAAAGCCATTCCCCCTTGTCCTATCATTATCAGACCATGTAAAATGTTGTTCCTCCCTCATGCCTCCAAGTACTGGAAAGCAACAACGAGGTCTCCTCAGAGCCTTCTCTACTCCAACCTAAACAAGCCCAGCTCCTTCAACCTGTCTTCACAAGAGAAGTGTTCCAGCCCTCTGATCATCTTCATGGCCCTTCATTCCAGGAAAACATGGCACAGAAGCAAATGCACAAAAGCTTCCGCTGTTCTGAACTGAATAGGAGCACTGTCACCACCTCTGATCTCCTAGGTGCTTGCTGCACTTCAGATCAAGCAAGGTACTGCAGGAAGCAGTACTCCAAATATATATAACTACAGATATGAGCACTGCAAAATCTGTCAACTTGGAAGCAATCTTTTTTTTCAGACACACCATTTAAATGCTGGGGCTAGTTTTATGAGACACATTACAGAGAGGAAGGATCTTACGGGGAAAAAAAAAGATCATGCAGTAATGTAACTACTGGCTGGATCAGCATGCATAACCACTGTAGCTAGACTGGCTAATTACTGTGAACTGTTTCAAACTAGTGCTCAAATGCAATGTTAATTAGGACACTGATTTTCCTTTGATACTAATTTGAGACTAGTATTATTAGGAAGTTAAAAAAAATAATTAAGTGAACCAATCACCTGACAAAAACCCAGAGCAGATTTTATCCTCTATGTTTTAACTTTTGTACTTTTTAATCTTTGAAATAAGAAAAAAAAGTGTTAAAGTCTTGCAGAAATACATTAAATTAAGGACATTAATTCATCCTATGATACTGATTATGATACTACTACCTAAACTGCACTTAGAAGGAAAATTCAAAAACTAACCTCTGAATTCAAGTGAACTTCCATAGGTGTATAAGTTGGCCAATATCCCATTGTTAATATATTTACTGTCAGGTCTATATTTCCTGGGTCACTTTGGTTCTGCATATACTAAAATACAAGAGACAAAAATCATTCAGGTATACTATTGGCATGATAAATTAGAAAAATTATATGCTTGACTTAAATTAGAAATCTAAACTTTGAGAATGATGATGAATTCCTACAGGTCACATCCTTCATTAGACATGATACAAGGTATCTCACACACAGACACACACACACAAAAAAGAAAGCAAAACAAAAGCTTTTAATCAGAAGACAGGACAAAAATTTTAAGGTTCCCTGGGACTTCCACATCTGTGAGACAACACATTTTCTTCTAATTTCAGTATAAGATCACTCCTCAATAGGCCATAAAGTTTGGTACAGAAAAACCAATACGGTATTTTAGTAGTGGAGCAGCTGCTCCAAGTCAGACTTCTATCCCAATACTTGGTCTACAGTAAGGCCCCAAAAAGGTGCCCAGGAGAAGCATAACAACAGGGCAAACATGCACAACATTTTCTTGCAGCATATTTCCTCAGTCACCAACCGTTTTGAAGTACAGCACCTGAGATACATATGGTTTCTCTGCATTTTAGCAACCTTTAGGGAGTTTCTCTGGCATAGGTCATTCACAAAGAGAAGCAACGGTTTACAGAATTAAGGAATATGGACTTTAAAGGATGTCAGCAAACTGAATTACTACATGGCATTTAGACTTCAATTTGCTTAAAAAGAAATCGTATGAATCTGTAAAAAAAATTATCTCTGAATAGATGAAGAATAAATAAATTCTGCTCTATAAATAGATTAATAAGGACTCTGTGACTATGATCAGGGCCCTGCACAAAAGCTGTTTAATTTCATTTTAGCTTAATTCAAGGTTTAACACTATGGAAGTGCTTCCCCATTGCTGTTGAAAATTTAGCACATAAACACAATCTGAAGGTACCTGCTTAAACTGAACCATGACATCTTTTGACAGTTCCATGTCCTTGAACATGCCCTCCAGTTTGCTGGTAAAAGCAGCCCCACATTCTGTCACACAAATTAAAGCAAAGATCCCACAATTACAAACAAGCACAGAACAATTTATGAAGGTCTAACCAGAGACAGTTGCGCCAGATTTGCCAGGGTTTGGAGCACCCACAACTAAGTACATATTCTGCTCCTAAGTAGGCAGATTAAATGAACCAGTCACGTCTCTGAGAGGTCAACCCAATAGTTCTCACTGAGCACAATGCTCAGATATTACTTAAGATCTGGCTTGTCACTGTTTAAAGCATGAGATAACGAGGATTCCAAATTACATTCCAAAAAGTAATAAACAGTTAACACAGCTGAAGATGCCTACCATGTTTAAGCTTCGACAACATGGACTTCTCAGCATCTACAGATGCACTTTTTCCAACCAGCAGTCTTTTGGCCAAGTCTTTCTTATAGAATGCCTCAAACACATCTTTACCTGCATGGAAATTGAAACAAAAATAAGGTCATACATTCTATTTGTACCATCACACTTCAGGTTTGTGACACAAGCCTTAACTCATAAGACACTGATCAGTAGATCAATATTCACTATCCAACAACAAAGAAAACTACATAGACAATTGGTTCTTTTTATGATTGAATTACTCTATTACCATACTTTGCTAAAATCTTACTCTCACTCTTCGGTCTCCACCACAGACTGTAACTTCACCTCCAAAGAAGCTTGTCCTCCCTGTTGTATTTATTGTGCTCCTTCAACTGTAAGGCAACTCAGATATAAGACTAATTCTAGAGGAAACTCATGCTAAAAATGATCTCTTAACACTCCTCAGAGGACTAAAGTTCAGCTAGTAGCAAAGAAAATATTTTTCATTGTATTAACTTAGAACAGATATTTCTTACCATGAATGAATCTAAATATGATCATGATTTTGTCGAGGATTCTTTCCAGCTCTTCATCTGTTGCTTCTTTATTACCAGCTCTTAACTTGGAATCCACATATTTTGCTACAAATAAAAAAAATTTTAACACCTTAATATAAAAAAAATTCTAAAATCACCAACTTAAGCATTTCCCACTTGAAATAGTACTGTATATTAAAAATATAGGTAAGTGCTAAGCTTTCTATTTTCTGTTCTCCCACCCCTTTATTCAGTGGAATGATAGAGCGCTTATTGTAACTACAGCCATAATGGAAAGAAAAAATATCACAAAAAGGAACCATCCAAGAAAAGAACACAGTAAAATCATTAAACTTAACGCAGCAGAAGTTCCCACATCTTGTGTTATATTCACTGCAAGCACGTTACTCATTGAAAGACAACATTTTGGAAGTGTACAATGCATATGAATGTATTTTATGAGAAACAGAAACAAACAACACAAAGAGGACTATAGTTTTTGTAGACCTTTAGCAAACCCCTCTTGCTCCTTGCTATGAGCATATAAAAATTTAAACAGAAGAGATGCTTTCAAGTTAGTAGCTTCAGAATGCTAGAAATACTGTTAAGCAATGAGTTCAGCTAAATGTTGATTAAGCCACGTTAGTATCCCTACAAAACCTACTGGGGTAAGAAGGAAACCACTGCAATAGCTGAAACATCACAATCCGCAGATGACAGCAGGCTGTATCATGGCTTTAACCTGTATTCACTAGGTTGCACAATTTGACCCACCAAGTTTATTTCAGGATGAAGCCACAAACTACATTGAATAGAGGCAAAAGAGAAAAAAAACAAGGAGCAGGATCCTCTACTGGTGGGAAATGTCATAGCTATGCTGGCCCCAGGTAAAACAGATTGCCAGATTTCGCCAGATCAGGGATAATCCCAGTAAAAATATTTTTCCCCTTAATGAGCATTAGTTCTCCCTTCAAGATACTCAATTTTTTCTTCCTCCTTCTATCTGAAGGCCTTAAAATTGTTCCAACATCAGCCTTCAAGTCAGAAGGGCTGCACTCACTCCTTTCTGATAGATCTTTAACACCCAGAGAACTCATCTGCCACCGCAGTTAAGAATTCTGCTCTGGCTCTACTTCCCCTAGCCCTTCACACCACTGGCAGCACTCGCGTTGCGCTCCTCGAGCACAAGTTAGCCCAGTTGCAGTGCAGGAAGCATGGTGCAGGACAGCAAAGTGATGTACTCCTTAGGGACACCGCACGCACCTAAACAACACCCCGCGCTGCTCGGTCCCGCAGTGCTCCCAAAGCGAATCTCCTAAAGCAACTGCATAATGCACCACTATTGCGCTAGCACACTCAGCAGCATCATCTTATCATGCTTTCTACAGATTTTGGAAATATTTTACAGAAAAATATTTGTGTACCTATCAATTCTGCAGGCTTATTTGGTCTCTTGTTGATAAATGTTTCAAAGGACTCCTTCATCAAGTTTATAAATTTTTCATTTTTCTGAAAGCACACTTCTATGATATGGTCCACTTTATCCTTAAAATCTAGTAGCTCTTGCACCATATCCTTGTCCTTTTCAGGATTAACCACTATTGTTGTCCCAAAGTTCTGTAAAACAAACACTTTTGATAATAAAATACTTTAGAGCACTACCTGTCTCCCCCAACAGACACATTCACCCTTATAAAATTAATCGTTAGAGAGAATAATAATTTTACAGAGCTACTTATGTGACTTCACAGTTTCAGAAAATGAGATGCATTAAAATTTAAAATAAAAGCCCAGACACACATTAATGGATTTCAAACATCAGCGTTTGATTTAAAGATTATACACATTTAAGACAGGAGCTAAACAAAAATACACAGTAGACATGACTGTACGATGTACGAGTTTACAGTTAAATACAGAACTACATGATTCATGTGAAAGAAATTATATGGAAACTGCCTTAGAAAGTGTAATGGCAAACTGTACTATTCTTCTGGAGCCCACTGGTAAGCTCCACTGACAGGAACAGAGGGCTGAAATCCAACTGCTGCTCATCCCTCCAAGACTTCTCACTCTGCAAGGGCTCCAGATCAGCTGACTTCCAACAAACAGGATTTTCCCATTGGCCAGAAGAAGCCACAGACCCGACTTTCTTTTCTTGTTCATTTACTATCCAAGAACTAGAGCTACAGTACCCCTTGCCCACTGAATCAAACCATCCCATGAGGTCAACCTATGAGACAATTTACAGCTGCTTTGTAACACCAATCATTGCCCTGCATAGAATGAGTAGTTTTCCGCCATGAGAAAGAGGAACACCTGCACAATAACAGCTGAACAGTATTTAATTGGTGTATTTACATCAATATGGTGGTATGTTTTCCACCACAGTTAAGCAAAGATGGGAAAATTCCTCACAAGCCTCAAAATTTCCACCTTAATACCTGATTATCCCTGCAATCTTTCACTAAGAACTATTTCTGAGTGAATCAAGTCAAACACAAGGGTGCCAAGTGTCCTTGGACTGATTATATATATCTTGCACTAAGTCCATTTTCCCCTTCATTAACAGCATCTGGATCTCTCTCAGCCTCCATCATCTATGTTCCAAAGTTGCAAAGCATCTTTCCAGTCTGCAAATGGGGAGCTGAGATATACAGAGCTAAGTGGCATGCCTAAAATCACAAAAAGGTGACTACAGCAGAGCACTTATCTTCCCTCCAGGACTTTGTCTCTATGTACTTCTTCTTATTCTGCTTCACAGGATAGAATTTACATTCCTGAAGCCTCACTTAATGCACTCTAACGTACAGAATGTTGGAATGGAGAAGATTTATTGACTCTATAGATCTAGGTTTCTGGATTTCAGAGCACGTGAAAAGTTTCTTTAAAACAAGGCCATTGAAGGTCTGATTCTGAGACACATGGCATGGTAAGCCAACTTGCTGCTGCTGAAAGGCAAGGTCCTGGTCCCCCTTCCCATAGTTTTCTACATGCTGGCCCAGCTGATCACATATCCATGGGCTGCAGGTGGTGGTGGAGACACTGCTCAACAATCTGCTGAGCAAACTGTCTCAGCTTTGAGGGTGGATGGGGACTCGGCCTCTCTCCCACGTGCTGCACATAACTCCAAGTATGGATGAGCCAGAAAGTCACCTCCACAACAAACTGATGTTGTGCACTCTGCCTCTAAGGTAGAGGTAACCATGGATGATTCAGGAGAGAACTACACGAGAAATTATCAACTCCAGAGAGAAATATTTTCTGTGAAGCTTTGCTGCCTTCATATGATCAGAGGCAGCATGTTACCTTACTGTTATGCCTAGCTAAATAGACCAGAATTATCTAAATACCACTTTGATCATGGATTATTTTCAAAAGGAGCGTTCCTTTCAAAACAGCTTAGGCATTCATCTTACTGACTGCATTGCTCTAGGTTGGTTACATGAAACACTGCCAATCTGCAGCAGAACAGCTGCATTCTGCTGTTCTCCTGCATTTTCAAGTATATAAAACAGGTGAGTATCTTTGTACTGAAACTCTACACATTCTACAATCCAGCATACTCTAAACAAGCGTGCATATGGCGCTATTTAAAAGCAAACCAGAATAGCTTCTTGTGTATTGTTCAAACGTATGATGAAAGCAATTTCCAAGTAGGTAGGAATTTAAAATCAAAACTTAAGTGTTGCTGTTTCTCACCATGTGATTATTATTAGGGGGGGGGGAAGTGCATTAACATATCTGCTTAAAACAGTTTTGATGCATATACCTAATGATATACTATTCTCCTTTTTGGTAAATAATAAACCTATGATAACAGCATACATTCTGAGAGTATTAAGAGATCTCTGAAATACCTTGATGTATTCACTCCAATGTTGCAGAAGGATCTGCTGCCCCCCTTTTACCCTGCTGAACAGCTGGTACGTCTGGGTCAAGTCTGATATTCTATTTTCATCAAGCAGGTTATCAAGTCCTTAAAAAGAAAAGAAAAGAAAATTAGAGGTACAAGCAAATTTGAATAGCACTGCATAAACACAAGTGGAAATACAAGAGAAAGCCAAAAATCTCTATGAAATACACCAACAGACTCTCCAGTGTGCTTATAAGTATAAACTTTTAAAGACAACGTTTCTAAAAGTGAGTGCTATGCTCAGGGTTAACGTGTTCCCTGGTATAAACCAGCTGAAATGACTTACGTTACAATATTTTAAGTCAGCTGAAGTACCTTCCCAATAAAGTGCTGACTCTAAGCCTTTTGCAGAATGTTTATGAACAGTACTTGATTTTAAGTGTAGAGTTTTATCAAAAGAACTCACGGAATCTCTGAGGAATGTCACAAACTACACTAAGTGAAGTGTCCTAAATTTAAAACAAAGATATATACTTGGCAAGATTTTTTTTTCTCTAGAATGTGTCGAGTCATGTTTTTAGATTAAGAGCATGTTATAAATGGTTTACATCCATACTGATGTAATAACACACAATTACAAATTGTTTCCAAGCAACTTTTGCCTTCTGACGTTCATCCTACATGAGACTAGGCCTTGGACTAACGAGTGAAGAAGCAAAGCTCAAGGCTAAATGGAAAGCTTTTTTACAAAAAAAGCTTTCACCATATTCTCAAATTTTACATTGTGTATTTAGTCCCAGTGCAATCACAGATCTATTGCCTGGTGTTAGCGATAGAGGCTTCAGTAAAATGGGAAGGTAGCATTTATGCCATTGTTTAAAATCCAGAAAGCTTGATTCTACACGAGTTGACAGTGCACCTCATCATTGTAGCTGACACTGTACGACTGTTCTACTTCATGCACGACGTATAAGTAATTACTTTAAAATTTTAAATGGTATTAGATTACAAAGGATTTTCAAGCCTTACTTAAATGATCCTTTTTTTACTCTCTCCTTCATCTTAAAATACTGCAATTTTAACTTATTTACAAGTTCAGAAAGGCAAATAACGTTCAAGAATTATGTCAGGTCAACTTTTACCCACACTGAGATATCAAAAGAATTAAATACTTTAAAAGTATACAAAATGATAAATTACACAAACTTTAATACATGTGACTGATGTCCTTTTGGTGCCAAAATTTGGAAATGCCAATTCCATCACATCTAAGCACTGCTCCCTCCTCATTTAGGGAGACCAATGCACTGTCTGCTTTGTTACAATCCAGCTGATAAAGTTCAACCTTCCTTCTTCCTCTGGCACACAAACTGTGATGGAAAAAATACTTTGTCACATCCTTGACCAATGAAAGAAGATATTGAGGGAACTCCTCTGACACAACACACAACTTCCAGAAAGCACCGTCACAGCCTTACAAATTTCTGTTATACTCACAATGAAAAAAACCCACAGTAACTATTAAATGGCAGTCAGAATAATACAAGAAATAAAGTATCTCATACATACCCTGCATTTGTAAGCTTTTTTTCCTGTATCAAACTGACTACATCATATGCCTTCTCTCCTAAGGAACAAAACCTACAAAAGGCAGTATCTTCTTCTACTTGCACTGAATACTAGGATGTTATAAGTGGATTACAATGTGCCCTGGATCAAATGAATGCAGAAAGTGAAGTAAGCCAAGTGATGTTAGACTTGCTTCTTTTTTTTTTTTTTTTTTTTAATAAATAAAATGTATAGACATAGAATGCAAAAGAATCCAACAGTCTTACAATCCCAAATTATAGCAACTTCAAAAACGCGCATAGACAGTGAACGTACATTATTAACCAAGAGAGAGTGCAGATTAAAACAAGAACCTTTTTTGACCAAGCCAACTAACGAACGCATTTATCACTGGAGAAGTGACTTTAAAATAATGCTAGAAGCAAGCAAAATTGACACATATCAACAAAAATACTTATTCTTACCATTTACAATAAGCTCAAAAATAACTAAGATGGAATAAACAAGCTTATTTTTGTAAATGTATTGAAAATAGTGAAATAACCTATTCCCAGAGTAGCTCAGAGAAAACTGAGAGCATATGTCTATCTTTAAAAAGGGGACAAAGAAATAAGCAAAAGGAGTACATCTATCAACCCCAAAGTATTAAGTATTGATGTGATGGAGCCTGAAGATAACAGTACTAGGGACATCAGTACTGCAGCAGTAAAAGAACAAAGATATAAGCATAACTTGCTAGAAGACCTAAAGCCTGAAAGGCGGCAAGTGCAAGAAAAGAAAAGGATCATTTAAAATACTAAAAGGTCAGATCAAACCCAGGAATTTGGGGAAAAAGACAAATACTAAAAGTTAAGAGGAAAAGAGAAATGCTGATTTGAAGACACTAATATCTGAATAAGGAATTCCTAAGAAGACTTTAGTTCAAATCCGGAATTGCCAGCCAGAAGGTACAATACAAACAAAAGCACAAGAAGTGCGTTGCCTCTGACTGCTGTCAGTTCCAATAACTCACCATTCTTTAACCATCCAGTCACAAGGATATGTGACACCATTGCACTTCCACTCTGTAACCATCACATAAAAGAAACTACAACAATAATTGCAGCTTTCACTTGGAAGTTTGCAGGTTCAAGGAAATCAATAGTTCCAAAGCAATCCCTAAGCCCATTGCTCTGAGCGAAGGGAACTTATGGGGTTTAGCAAGGTATACAAATACAGAATTACATTTTAGATACTTGTTTCCACATACAGGATCTGATGGCACAATGGCTGTAACAGTTTTACTGAACTAGCTTTCTGTGTCTACGCAAGTTTTTTTTCACAGCTAATACATCTCATTAAATAAAAGCTATGGATCCTATATTTATCACAAACTGTGAGAATCTGTTGATTATCAAAGAATGCATTAATTGAAAAAGAATACCTTTTTGCAAAATAGCTGTTAAGTGTTCTCCTAGTAGTTGCTTCTCCACACAAGCAATCAGTGGTTTCCTAAATAAGGCAAGAAAAGTATATTAGAAGTACTACAGTATAAGGGAGTTACCTCCTGTCTCAGTGCATTTGTGAGCAAGTCACGCTATCATATTAAAAATATCAACAATTTTCTACTTAAAACAGAGCCTACAGGTTAAGAAAAAAAAAAAGCCATATGTGTTATAAGAAAGAAAACAATGAACCATGGATTAAAAAAGAAATTCAGATTTGAATACTAAAATGCAAGCTATAACAAGCAGAAACTTAAATATCAAAAATCCTTTTTAAGCCCCTACCTTTGCCAAAATACCACCTATGAATGCCAGGCAAATAATTGAATACAACATACAGTTTTAGTCTCTTCATGTCAAAAGAAGGGATTCGAATTTGCAATGGTCCAAAAAACAGAATAGGGATGATCAAATTATGTTAACAGCAGCTGCAAGAGAAACAACTGTACACATTTGGGTTTGGATTCTCTGACCTGGGAAAGAGATGACCTGGCAGTAATACATATAGTGGTACACTGATGAGCAGGAAAAGAAGTGAAAAGGAACAGGCTGATCACCCTCCCTTCCAATATAAGAGCTGGAGACATCAGTGATGGCACTGGGAACCAGACTTGAAATAAACAAAAGGAAGTGATCTATTATGTGGCGGCTGGTGTGCTGCTAGGGGGGGGAATCTCCTTGCCAAAAGATGCCACAGATGGAAAAGCTTACATTAATCCAAGTGAGATGGCACAAGTATTTCGAAGAGATTCACTGGATAATACAAAACAGGCAAACAGCATCAGGTTCAGAAAATATGCTGAGCCGAAAACAGGCCGGTACTAGGACAGTGTCAGGGCACCACATGTACTTACTCTATTCCTTTCCTAAAGTGCTCCTAAGTGAATGTGAAAGACTAGTTAGCAGGCCCTTGGTCTTCATACACAAAGCCATTTTTATGGCTACTTTCGTTTTCCCTGAAATTTCCAACTATTGCTATCAACAACTGCTGACTGTCCTCAAGAACAGGATTCAAGGTTATATAAAATATCATCCTTCTTACTATGGAAAAAGTAAGAATAACTGGTCTGCCTGAAGCAGAGCAGTATTTACTAAGAAGCAGACAGACAGACATAGTATCTTATTTACATACAGAAATAATTCCATATGTTTTCACATGACTAATTTTGCACGAAGAAGTTAGGCACCCTGCAAGAAAACTAAAGCTCAAATATGTATCATGACATGTAAGGCATGCGCTTAACTTATTGTTTTCTTCATATATATATATATATATAAAAGACAAAAAGAGATAGATTATTCAATTATCCCTTTAACACCCAATGAAATGCCAACACAACACCTAGGGGAAATAAAAAGATGTAAGGGCAAAGAACTCTAAGCTAATTCTACCTAGTTATGTTGTTTATTTAAAAACAACCACTGCATTATTTATAAATTATATATACATATATAGCCCATCAGGACTGTGCATTCTTACCCCAGTAAAATGCATGCTCTCACTCAATACCTCAGTGACAAAAAGAACAAGCTACCTTGCACAATCCATTGGCAGCAGCTGTACCAAAGCTGATCCACTGTAAACTAACATGGAATGTTTGTATCCATGTTCTCTATGTCATAATTTAACATTTCTTCCCCCTAGTGAATGTTCCCTTATGAACGTTTAAAATCAGCTACTAATCTCATAACGCAAATCTGAGTTATGTTTTGTTAACTTCAACTTATACTGGAAGTTTTCTAGATAAATTTCTCCTCTTTTACTCAAGGAATACTTGGATTTTAAATAAATTGGTTCTGATAAAAATAAAGTCTTTTAAAAAAAACAATAAAAACACCAAATAGTATCTACAGAGATGATCTCTGTGTCTCTGCAGCCATGGATAGTTACACTGTTCTATAAAGGATGCTTGACTTATGCTAAGAACGACAAAATTTGCACTCACTGTGTGCTGTGGTCTAAGTATGTTATCACTCTGTCTCCTTCTTCTTCCAAACGCTTACTAACGTGGTGAAGATATTCTGGGACCTTGCAAGACAAGAGAAATTCAACAGTTAGGTACAATAGCATGAATGATCATCTTGTTCATCACAAGTATTTTAAAACTACAAATTTAAGGAGAGCATGGATTGGAAATGACTATTCCACAACTATGTAATATGTTACACAATCTGTGTTTTTACTAATCAATATTACCTCATAATAAAAGTATTGTAATTGCACCTACCTATTCTCTACTGGTAGAGAGTTGGTGTTAAAATTGAATTAATAAAGGTAGCACGCTCTATTTTAGACAACCAGGAAATACTGTTGATGCATATTTTCAGGGAGAAACACATTTTCAGGCTGCCCATCACAGAGCATAATTTCATCTCAAAAGTGCAGAAAACAAAGACGTCTCAAAGTCTACTTAACTAATAAGTAACTGGAACAGAACAGCAAAATAAATGTAACAAAATATATATTTTTAAAAAGTGAACAGTTAATTTAGCTAATAAGTACAGAGTAGAATGGTGCCAGCAGATATTTCACAGCTTTTGAGCAAAAATGCTATTCAAGGCACACTTTTAAGCTTCACATGGAGATGAACTTTCTGGGAGCATGACTTAAGCAATAGAAAATGTCACTTGACTTCTCCACCCTTAGTTTTTGTTTCTATATGCAATATACGAATACTAGATATATATACATATATCCAACATTATGGCAAATTGGAATCGGTTCTTCTCTTTGATACAATACTGCAGTTCCTAAAGCATAAACATCACTTGCCCCTGTAGATTTCTTTTAGTATTCACTTTGTGGTGCAACCAGAAGTTCCCACATAATCCCATAGCAGATGAAACTAAAATCAAAACAGTTAAGTACAACATGCACCTACCTCTCTTTCTTGCATTAATCTTTGGCCCTCTGCAGCATATAAGCAATTTGTCTCTTCCAGAAACCTCTGTTCAAATGATTCTTTGTAAACCTGTTCAAGAAATCAATGTATAATTACTTACATCAAGCTGGCAATAAAGGTAGTGTACCCTGGTTGTCAGGCATAGGGGGCAAGTAAAATCTCAGGAAGGCAAAATAAATTTTTAAAATCGTATAAATGCAGAAGTTTGTTTTTCTTCCCACTGGTCTTAGAAAGGCTACAATCAGAGCTGACTTCCCAGTGTAGCAATAGCGTGTGTTTCAGTCATCAATACTAAAACCGTCTAAACTGACAGGTTTCTGTTTAACTCACACGAACACCAGCACTCAACACAACAGCACAGCAATGACATCTAATCCACGTGAGCTCAAGACCCCCACTGATATTTCTGTGCTAGTTCCAACTGGTAAAACAAAACAGGTAATTCCCAACAGCAAAACGATTATACTCTCAGTAATGAGTCCTAGGAACAAAGCTGATAAGTACTTTCAAATATCTGACTTTTTCCTCAGTGCATCAAACATGAAATCTCTGGCTTGACAGGTATTCAGAGTGTAACGGTATTCAATGTCACAAGCAGACACTGACTGATTGCTTTAGCCATCTCTTTAAACAGAACTGAACATAAGATTTTATTTCTTACCTTCCTTTCCTTCACTAACTTTCTGACCTATGCTAACAGTATATGGAATTATTTCTACATAAACCATGTATAAAGCTTTACAACAGGGAACTGCAATAGAAGAAGATTTATGCAAGCAGGAATCAGCTTTCAGCAGCTGGTCTTCAATTCTGTAATTGCCTAAAAATCAGGAATGAGTAAGAGCTTAATTGTTTTTGAATGAAATATAAGATTTGCGTTATTAATTCATCTTTCACCACAAGCTAACCTCCAGTGAAAGAAGAGAGAGAAGCAGAGATCCTGGAGGCAGGATCATAAGCACATCTGTGCCTGATAATATAAAAGAATGCATTTTGTTAAGTTCTCTAGTGAAGAAAGAAAACAACACTTTTGAGTGAGTGAAGAAGACTGCAGGCTGAAATCCATTTCTCTAAGAAGGATCTAATAAAGAAGATATCTTTAGTTAGTAGTGTACAGTGCTTAAAAAAAAAAGTAATCACTGGTAATATCTACAAAAAACTGATGCAGTTAAGAGAAGACTGGCAAGTAACAGGAAAAAAGCAGGAAAGCACACAAATCAGATTTATGTCTTCAGATCTGTTAATGATTTTTCATATCATAAGAAGTTTCTCTCTTGAGCAGAATTAGCAGTTCTAAATCTTTTGGGTACACTAAAAGATATAGATGAAAGTCAGGAAAGTTAACATAGAGAGCAGAAAAGCTAGGTAAGCTGCCTGACCAAAAGGCACTTTTTAATAAACTTTTATCATAGAATCGTAAGGGTTGGAAAAGATCACTACAATCACTTAGTCCAACCATCAATCCATCCCCACCATGCCCACTAACCATGTCCCTCAGCGTCACATATCTACATTACTTGAACACCTCCAAGGATGGTGACTCCACCACCTCCCTGGGCAGCCTGTGCCACTGCCTCAACACTCCTTGTGAGAAAAATTTTTCCTAATATCCAATCTGAACCTCCTCTGGCACAACTGTAGCCATTAACTCTTGTTCTATCGCTGTCAACTGAGAGAAGAGGCTGACCCCCACCTTGCCACAATCTCCTTTCAGGGAGTTGTAGAAAACAATAAGGTCACCCCTGAGCCTCCTCTTCTCCAGACTAAACGTTCCCAGAGTTTTATGAATCCTTGGCCCTCTTTTTTCAACCTTTACCAAGTCATGTAATAAAGTACATCAGTTGGGAACAGAGCAGCAGAACAGGTTCTAAGAATGAAAGACCGCTCCTAAATTTTATTGCACATCACAGGAGAAGGCCATGTTGTTGAAGAGAGGACAACATACATACAAGTCAAAATCACATTTTTTTTCTATTGGTTGATTGCCAAACATTTATTTTAATGGAAAATTTCATTCATCTACAGACTGATCATAACCGTTCGAAAAAGTCTGCCTTAACTTTGCATCTCATTCCATCTTTGATCTCTCTGCTAAGAAGCTGCTGAATTGGTGATTTTTTTTTTTGTGATAAGAACCAGGATCCGGACTCGAAAAAAAATCTTTCTGCAGTAACAGAGGCAGCCTATTTTGCTTGCTATGTTTAACCTTCATTAGGATTAGAAAACAAGCAATTAACACAGACACGCCCCAGCTAAGAAAAAACAAGCACAGAAATCTCAATTAAAAGCAGAATGAAAGACTGTGGACTGGGTAAAGAAAAGGGAAGCACTTTCTCAATCTGTTAGCCAGATTTTGAAGCACGCGTTCACTAGAATAAAATTATTTCTGTACAACACACACATCAGAAAAGTCCAAAGTCAGTTTCTAAAGCTAGTGGTAATGACTGAGGTTTGCTGTACTCACCTGTAGATCAGACAGCATACTCAACAAACTACGCAGCAAACTTCTGTCCACTGCTTCACCACTTCGTTCTCGTTCAATCAGCAGAAGGATTCCATCAATAGTCTTGTTTTGAACTTGCTTATCACTAATGACATGATTTCTAAATAATTCCAGCCCCATGTCCCTGTGTGAATAATGAAAATTAATACATCACTTTGTTGATTCTTTTCAAAAATTTGCATGTTTGAGAAAATATGTATTACATATGTATATATTACACAGAGAGAAATTATTAATCATGTATATATTCTTTAAGAAGAACTATCACAAAAATATCAACTGAGGTTCTGCCAGATGGATAAACTTCAGGTCAGAACTGTGACTGGCCTGCATCTATTTCACACAATAGACTATAACGTTATCTGTTTATTGAAAAAGAATTACTACTGTAATTTTGAATCTGAATACCTATCTGAATTAAATATAAATGGGTAAATGGGACTTTCTTAGTACAAGTTAAAAAAAGACCAAATATGAGCAGACCCCTTTGATGGCTTTCAGTAAAAGACAGCCTAACACAAAAAGCTGAAGGAAGACCAATGCACAGTGCAGAAGGGAAGGCTTCGTGTGGGACCTAGCCAGGGAGAAGAGGGAGAAGGCTGCCAGCTTCCTCCCGAGCCTGAGGGGAGAGCACAGAAGTAATACATGCAGGGAAGAGGCACACTGCTACTTCAGTATTTTATCTACATCTTTTCTTGTTTTAGACAGAATACTGACACCAGAAAATTTTGGCAAAGCATGGGTTTGTTTGTCTTGGTGATGATACAAAATGTCTCTCCGGAAGGATGCTGAGAAACAGACATGGCCATGGGGTGCTCAAACTGCAGCAGCAAGCAGGGGTTAACCTCAGAGCTCTGAGCCACGGGTCTCAACTCACAAAAGGCCAGGACAGGAAACATGATCCGCCCCTTGTGAGTGCACCTAACATTTAAAGAAACAACAGAGCCAATAGCCAAGCTCTGAACTTTGCCAAGCCAGGAGCACCTGAAGAACCACTAGACTGAAAGCGAAAGGCCCAGAGGCAGCAGCCTCACCCAAACTTGGCAGCTGATCCACACTGACCTTCCTCTTTTGCCCTCATATTACCTCCTGGGGAAGGTGGATATGACAGAGACTTAAGTTTTCATAAATTAACACAAAAACTTAATCAACCAACTACACAGCTCAAATATAACGTGAAGAAAAAAAATATTTTCAACCTTTACAAATACAGTACAAATTGCACAGATTAAAGGAGCACTTATGTAGATACCTACCATATAGAAGGAAGCATTGAATTCTGAAGTACATATGTACGATCCAAAAATAAGAAAATGCTTCTGATCATGATCTGAAAATATATCAAGAAAACGTTTTTCTCTTTGCCAGCATGTAGCACTTCAAATTATAAGGCAAATTCTGAAAAATTACATGGCAGACATGTGGTACCTTCATTGCTGGTACACCTATTTTCAACTCTTGTGGTGACCTGCATCTCCACTGGTATGCAATTTATTAATATTCATGCTATGACTAATCACTATAACCAAATACATTCAAGACAACTTTCAAATTCATAAGCAATTAATGGAATAGTTTTATTAGCCTTAGTGCTGTTCAAGTTTTAGTGCTATTGAGATATATATTTACTCAAGCATAATCACCAACTTTCAGTAAACTGCTGTCACAAATTTCACTTAAAAATGTTTTAGGCAGACAGTAATAAATTTGGCAATGATGTCTGCGCAGTGAAAGACAGTTGTCAAAGTTTATGAGAAAAACAGATATATTAACTATAACAAGAGGAAGAATGTATAAATGTATTCTTTTTTAAATTAAGAGAGAAAAGGAGTGAGCTTTATCTTACAACTCATTCACAAACATCCAGTTTTACTTTCATTCGTTGAAAAGGCTGCCCAGCTTTTAAGGTAGCATTACAGTACCTCAGGATGTCCATACATAACTCACTACCAGGCCAGCTACTGAATTTTCTATCCTCAGATGCCTACTCAATCCTCCTCTAAAGGATTTCATTGCTTCTGAAGCAATTCTCAAGCTGACAATTTCTAGCCAAACATGTTAAAGTAAAACAGCAACAAGATTGTTTTGTTTTCTTGAACACCACAGGTGCTATGTCAGCACCTGGGTAAGAAAGCCACTTCCTACAGGTTGTCGTTCTGAGGAGTAAACATAAATAAATAAAACCAACAAAAGGAACACTCAAAAGTAATTAAAGAGAACAGAGTTCACAGGAAAAAAACACCATATTTTTATAAAAACATGGGTCCAGTTTAATTAAACTTTCAAGGCAATAACCTTCAACCTTAATTTCATCAGACTGTGGAATTTGTTCAGAATATCTTCCACAACACTCTCCATTTTCATTTCAGATAAAATGCACATACACATCCCTGCCCATCCCTCACAGGAGAGGAAAAAGGAGGTAATTTAGGTGCCCCACTATTTTGGGCACCTGTAGTTGCTTGGTGACAATGCAATGAAAACTTAGAATTATAATGAAGTGGTCGTAAAAGGCCAATTCCTATGAATTGTTTTTGAGAGGGCACTTTTTCCTGGTAACAGTTTATCATAGAGGTAGGTGATAAAAAGGGGACAAATAAAGAGATTTAGTTATTTAATCTTCCTGTTTCTCAGCCCAGTAAGTCAGGATATTCAGCTCTGTCTTGCAAAAAAATACAAAATAAAAGTCACAAATTAACCTAGTGGTTGGAGCTATCTATAAGCAAAGACTGAAGAAATTGGTGAACAATTTCACTGGTGTCAATATGTTTCTGAGTGATATTCCAGCTGGTTACCACTATGAAATCAATGGAGAGCAAACCAATAGCACAGCAGAATGTAACTTTTGACAACAGAACTGCTCCCAGCCAGCAAAGGGGAAAGTGAAAAGTCCTACTGAAACTTGGAGGAAGTGCAACACAGACTCAAGTTAAAACCATGACAAACTCCCTTTTGCCAGACTGTACATCTCAAGGATACATATTCTGAACAAACACTCAACTTACCATTTGTCTGCAATGATCTTGCCAGCATTTATTTATCTTCTTTAAAAATAAAAGACTATCCAGAGAATCTGTACAGCACCTATTAAGGAAAACTAGCTTGCCAGTAACTTTTGAGGTCAGATTCCAGAGATGATCTTTGCCAGCCATTAAGCAAATCTCCTTCATGGCTATTCCGATGTTACTGGGACTGCCTAGGGATGAACAGTTAATTGCAAAGCTTCTGCCTAGCACAGGAGCTGGCAGCTCTCCAAAAAACCTCCCTATGTTTTCAAGGAACAACACTCACAGCCCTTCACTAATACCATCTAGCGACTGTACTGTATAGGTCTGATATAGATTTAAGTAAGAAATCCCATCAGTGTCAAAACCAACCTTATCACCCACAGAGGTGAACTGGATAGAAAGGTTTACTTTGTTTAATGAGTTCACACTGCGCACCACAGGAGTGACCCTAATCTCTTGAAAGCAGTTACAGTTTCAAATAATCCTCAATAAATCCAAATAGTGCTCTTTCCATATACATCTCTAGGTCTCTTTAATTAAAAACCATGAAGTTTTACTTGCTATACAATGGATCCAGTCATTACTTGTGCTGTTAGAATTCTAGTGTATCACAAGTAAACCCAAAGGTGGCTTTGCCTTCCTTTCTTACACAACGCCATCTCCAACTCCCTCTGGTCAAATCTGATTAATTTAATCTCATGCCCTTGGGATATAAAGCAGTATACCTGTAGAGTGCAGAGTTCTCAACTCTCCAAACATTGGTTCTATTGGGTTTGTGGAGAGAAAGCAGTTTTACAGCTTAAGTTGTATAACATTTTCTCAGCCTGAAAAGTCAAGGATGCAAAATTGGCCAACTGTATACTGCTTTAAAGCAGACCAAAAGATTTGGTTCTCAGTTACATTTAAGAGGCTACTGTATTGACTAATGGACTTTTTAGTTGGATGTGATTTAAAAATGCATCAAATCAAATCTAATTAAAAAAAAAAAAGCCACATAATTAAGAGGTGAACTCACAGTGCCAATTCAATATCAGTGTTTCATGCATGACATGTAGAAGCAAGGCTCTTTTACCGAGACTCAAAAAAACCTCAAACAAAAAACGCCATACTGGAGCTAAGTCATATAAAAGAAAAAAAAAAAAAAAAAAAGGGAACAGAGAAGGCAATTTATCTTCTTTATGAGTGGAGGCACCTACCTGGAGAATGCGGTGAAGTGAGAAACTGAGAGTCACAATCCTAAGCACATTAAAGGCATTCACTTAGAAAGGGCTCTTTCTGGGCCTCATTCCCTTGTTTCTTCCTATTTCAACCAATCATTTTCTGTAACAGAATATCCACCAGAGACCTGGGAAGCAGGGCAAGCACTCAAATCACTACAGCATCTGTTCACCCCAGCACTCTCCAGCATCTGTTTGCCAAGACACTCTCTGAGAACGACCTGCTGGGCATAGGCTGTACTTACCCTACTTCCCCAGCAAGTGCAAACCAGTAGGCTATTATGCACAAGACACATAAAGCATACTCTCAGCATGCAAAGCACAACAGGCTTCAGAAAACAATTCTGGCTGCACTCAAGCTTCCAGAGGACATCTGCAGGCACTTCTGTCATCAGTTCAGAGGGAAAAAGAGAAGCCTAGTAATAGAACTTGAGAAAACAATGGGGAAACTTGCTGTAAAATACAAGTGTCCTGAAGGTCACAAGGCAGCCAAGTGATCTTCTGAACTTTGATCTGTCTCCCAGGGTACACGAGGTATCCGAAGGGCTCAGTGAATGCCTCCATTACACATCACTGCTGACCAATACTTACAAATAGCCATTCAGATAGGCTTAAGAACTATCTTACAGAAGACTCCCAGCACTGTTGTTAAAAATTAGTTTTTCTTCAGCTATTTCTACTGTAAGCATCTCCACCACATACTTGCCACAAAAATCCATACCTGCTGTTAGATCCGTGAGGATTTCAGACTCATAGCGCTACTGAAGTTTTTCCGATTAGGTGTAGCATTTGCACTCATAACAAAACAAATACTTGTTTTAATGGTTCGTTACCACCATGCCTTTAAATGCTAAAATTATTCCCTTGGATGACTCAAGTTGCTCACGGTCCATTTGAAAATATGTCAGTGGTAAACAAAGAACCTCTTCGCACATTTGCGAACACCACCATTATTAAAAAAAAAAAAAAAAAAAAAAAAACTTACTTAAAAATAATGATTTAAGCCCAAATCTAACAACTTCTTTGCACAGGAAAAGGATATTCCCTGAATTGAAGGATTTGTGCTTTCACGTGATCTTCACAGACTTGTCGCAGCTGTTTGTACAGCGTAGCAGAGACTTTGTAGGAACAGAGGTTTTCAACAGCCTAAAACCAAAAAAGTTAACAGATGAGATTAAAAAAAAAATTAAGTGAACTCTCATTTTTGTCCCTGTGTAACCAACATTTTTTCCTCACAAGAAACTCAGTGGGAATGCCAAAGAGAAAACGTAGCCTCATTCGATACCACTGCCTATATTTAGATTTTGTTCCAGGCGCGCTTTATTTTAACTTGTGTCCCGTATTTCAATAAACTATTTTATTAATAGACCACAGCACCTAAAATGAATCACAATGAAGACAGCCAAACATTCTGTGAGGACCGTGAAGTTTCCAGCAGTACTTCTGGCCATTCAGTGATTCACAGAAAATTATCCAAAGCATTTAGATGTGATGAGAAAGTCAGCTCATCTCTTCCTTTAACCTCACCTCGGTTTCCTTTCTCTTACAAGATGATCCTGCACCATACTTAGAGCACTGCTTCATTCGGGCAACTACAAGTGACACAAGAATGTTTTCCTTTGCTCCAAAGGACAGACAGCGACATATTTTGCTGATGAATTTGCTGACAGCATCAGTGAACTTGGGCAAAGTCTTGGTGTTTTCTCAGTGCTTGGTCTTCAATTGTTTTTCCTCAAAGTTTAGCTTTATAGGAGCATTTTGTTTGAGATGTGACAAGTTATGTTGCCTAATGCCAACACGTAACTCTCTGCCTCAGTATTAGCACATGTTCTCCACTCTGTTTTACTTTAAGATAACAAAAAGAATTGTGTTAGCATATGAGCAGATCAAGAGAAAGGTGAAGGGGAACGCAGCTCTTCAGGCAGTGGCACTGGCTAGAAGCGTGCTTCAAACCACAGCCTTATCACCACAGCACTGCCTTCAGCAAGCTCCTTCTGCTTTCCTTTTTTGACTAAGGCAGAGGGGAAAACCAGTAATTTCCTTCTTCTGCATGTTTTGCTTTGTTCAGATTTTTTGCTGCCTCTGAAAAAATCTGATTTGATCTTTATTTATCTTGCACACAATGAGTCTGGGGAAAAAGCTGCAATAATAATTATCACATCTATTATGACATGAGAAAAACAGCACTGTAGGCTCTTCACCTACACAAGCCACGTACAAGTTTCAAACAACCAATTTAATGGCTTGTTTTGAGCAGAGTCCTCTGTTTAGAGAGCTAGTTATTGCTGCCTCTACTATTTCCTCTATCAGTTCTAATATCCTGAAGAGCTTATCTTCCAAAACATACAAGACGGAAACAAATAGGCATTATGTGATTACTTTTTTGTTTATGCTGTTTTTTAATTCCAGTCTTAGAACAGGTTACGTGAGGTGACCTCTGCAACAAATAGTAATCACATAACTGTTTGTGATGCTTTCTAAGACACAGCCTTTCCTTCCACCCACACAAAAGTCTGGTCAAGATTCAAACCATTTATTTTTTTTCCTTTACAGCAACAGAGTTCTACTCCGCGCTCTCAAGAAGGGCAGCTGCTGCCCCATTTCAAGTTATTTAGGATCTTGTTGCAAAGGGAATTTTCTTTTTCCATTATTTTTATCACTCGCTCCTCACTCAGCAGTTCTTCGCACTGCCCCACTTTCTGTATCCCATCAAATATCAGCCACTCCCACTCAGATCCAGGCAATCTACCACCAATCCCAGACATCACTTCTATTTTAGTAGCCAAAATTGGCTGCCGCCCTCCTATTGCTCACTGCCTCTGCCAAGCACCTTTGTGCTTTAACCCATGCCACCACTGCTGCTTGGGAAAGACTATGCTTTGGACTTCCCACCAGGCCTCGCGATCATTCCTTGTTTTTAACTCTGCCACCATGCCAAATTAAATAAATCAATCAAGAACTTCAAAGGCAGGCTGGGGTACCGCTGCCTGCCGCACTGAGCCCCAGCAGGCTCTCTCCTCCTCTCACGGTGCCAGACAGAGATGCACAAAAAGGAGCCCTGCCAGTGAGAAGCAGTACACATGCAAACATTTTCCCCATGGATGGCTCCGTGCTTACCAACCGAGAGTTACAGCGACCTGTATGTACAGGCCAGGTTTCCAAAAGATGCTGAACTTCCTCTTATTCTTTTGGCAGAAGGAATAAGTACGTATGCACGGGCATGCTCACAGCCACCACCCACCGTACAGGAATCTTGCTGATTTGCACCAATGACTTCCAGACTACTGGGCTGTCCTTATGACATGCACATTTTTACAAACAGGCAAACAGAACGAGCAAAAAGTACAGCTCTCTCTTCACAGCTTATCTGAGATCTCCCTCCTCCTCTACTGCCAAAGCTCAAGTCCGTGCCCTGGCAATTTCATACCCATATTACTATAATCTCATTTCTGAGCCTCTGAAAACAAGTTAGGTAACATTCAAAGCATCTGTGTTTTTCTAGCTGGGCATGAAAACGCAGGATTTCTCAAACGCTCAATTTAAAACCATCAAATGTATTATGTAATTCAGATTCTGTAAACCTGTAAGTATTAACAGATGTATATATCAGTTCAGCTTAAAGGCAGTAAGTTATATTAGGGCAATACGCCTTCACACAATGAGCCATTTCAGTGCCACACATTACACTTCAACTAATGACAAAGAGAAGTCAGGTCAGCCCTCAGACTCACCCTGATTGTTCCCTGCACAGACTCAATATGGACTGCTGCCTTTCTCCTCCCTCACAGTCTCTATTTTACAGATGTCATCAAAACTACCACTGTTGAATATTTTGAAAATTTGGGGTAAGAACATTAACATCTTCAATGCTGGTGTGGCAACGAGATCCACTTCTGCAGAGAAACACCCACAGAACGCTCACAGTTAACTTCAGCTGCGTGGCACAACTTACTGCATCAGTAATGTTTTACAACAACATAAGCATTGTGATTCTTTCCTTCATTCTCCAAAGAGTACTGGCACTGAAGTCTGAGTATTATAACAAATACTTTTAACACTGGCTACTCACAAACGCCAAAGCACATACCAAAAAAGCCATTGTAAAACACAGATGTGCAAAGCTCAGAGAGAGCAAGACCCCATTTTCAGGATCTGGAGCGGATACAATGTTGGGGTGGCTGGACACCCAGGTGCAGCTCTCAGTACCTCCCGACAAATTGCTTTTTCATGGGCCCAGACCTCAGGAGCTCTCCAAGGAGCTGTGAGAGGCTGAGGCATAACACTGTGAACTGTCTGGAAACAGAGCACTGACAGAGTGTTCCAGAGGTGTAACCGGCCTTTAACAAATCAAAATACATCCTGCTTGATCCGAAGCCCTGCGAGTCTCAAAACACTCGTTTCCCTTGTTACACCAAAAAAAAAAAACCACCCCGTGGGTCTTACCTGGTAGAGCTCCTCGAGGTTGTATTTAATAGAAGTGCTGCTCTGAATGGCTGCCACCGCCTCATGAAGTTTGTGCCAGGTGTCCTGCGTGTAGTTATCGGGCAGCTTGGGCCTTTCTGCGGGGGAACACGGAGGCGGCTGAGGGCGGACCGAGGGGCACGGCTCCCCGCAGCCATCTTCCTCCGCTCTGCCCAGGGGCGCTCGCCGGCATAGCCACGGGGCAGGTCGCGACCCCACGCGAGACGGCAGCGCCTGAGCGCGACCAGGCCCGGGGCCTCCTCCTTCCTGCGGCGGGGCCACCCCAACCCTGCGGCCCCACGCGCGACGCCGGGAGGCGGTTACGGACGCGGCGGCAGGCTCTCCGCGTCGCGGTAAGGCGGACCGGCCCCCGCAGTAAACAAAGGTGCGGAAAGGCCGGGCCCGGCACCTGCCGCCGCTCGGCCCCGCACCCACCTCTGAAGTTCTTGATGACGAGTTTCTTGGAGGCGGCGGCCGCGCCGCCCCCGCCGCCCCCGCCGCCCCCCCCGCGCGTGGCGGCGGCCAGCGAAGCGGGCTTGGTGAGCCCGTTGGTGTGCCCCACCAGGGCCGACAAGTGCGGCTTCTTCTGGGCTTCGTCCGCCATCTCCGCCCCGGGCGCCGTGTCCGGCCGGGGCAAGGCGCTGCGCTGGGCTGGGCCGCCCGGTCCCCGCCTCCGCTCTCCTCCTCCTCCTCCACCGCCCGCCCTCCTTCCCACCCCTGCTGCTTGGGAAAGACTATGCNCCCCCCCCCCCCCGCTTCGGCCCTGCCTGCGGGCGGCAGCCCAGCCCTCCCCGAGAGCTTCCCACCGGCTCCCGGGCGGCCCTGCTCACAAGATGGCTCCCGGGGCGGACAGCTGCGGAGCGGAGAAGCTCCGGCAGACCCTCGGTGCGAGCCTCTTACAAACAATGCGTGGGGAACTTATTTATTCAGCTTTTTGGACAACAGATTGCCAAGGAGCGCGGCTGTCACCTCCTCGCAACGCGGGCACTGCGGCCCCGGGAACACAACAGTTAGCTCCGAGGAGCACAGGTGACACCAAACCCCACCACGACCGGCACGGAACTCCCCCTCCTCCCGCCGCCCCGCCCACTGACGTGCCACACACCCTGACGCACGTGGTCTGTACCTGAAGGGCGGTCTGGCCCCGCCCATCGCTCTTTACCATTGGCTACCGCGAAAGACCACGCCTCCCAAGCGGCACTGAGGGCGGGGAAGACGAGAGATGGCGTCATCGCTGCTGTGTCACGTGGGATGCTCTGGACTGCACTAGCGCCGGAAGTACCTCGGGGACTGCCGGAAGTATCTCGGGGACTGCCGGAAGTGCCGCTCTGCGCCGCGCCATGGCTAGGAGGTTGGTCTCTGTCGGGGTTGGGGGTTGTGGGAGAGGTTCGAGTAGAACCGTGGTGAGAACAGGGACATCCCCGTCCTTCCTGAGCGCGAGAAGAAGGAGGTGTCTCTGGGGTACCACCGCCTTCCCTTCTCTAAGATTCCGGTTCTTTTGCAGAACGTGATTTATTTAGGACTCTTGTCCCTTCTATTCCAATGGCACACATCACCATAAATCAGTATTTGCAACAAGTAAGTAAGATTTTATTTATGTATCTATGAGCAGTTCGAATATGTGGGTTTATTTTTCATTGCTGGAGATAAAAAAAATGCCAATCAATTTTGAATGTGAAACATGGTAAGTAAAGCCTATAGGAAGTATGCCTGCTGTGTGAAAGGGTGCGTTCAGGGAATTTCTATAGAGTGTGATGCTTGCTGGTAGAATAGATAGTGAAATGTAAGTAGGATTCTGGCAGCTGCGCTGGCCCAACGTGTGGCCTGGCCCTGTGCACTATTAACCCCATCTGGTCTCAACCAGGGCAAAGAGAGGGTGCATGCAATGCTAACTCAAGTTATGTCAGATAAGCTTTTGGATTTTGAGATGCTGGCTAAACACAGTCCTGTGTACAGCAAAGAACATACAGCCTTGCTTTTCTTGAGAACAGGTTTCAAGATTGCAAAAAAAAATTATTAATATTTTGGTATTTGTGACTGTTTGCAGTCAACATAAATGCTTTATCTGTGGGTTTTCAAGTGGAATATACAGAGGTGCAGTCATATATTCAACTCAGAAATCTGATCATGTCTCTCTACTGGACTTTTATAAGTCCTCTCTTAGCAGAGGGAGATATTCCTCACTTCAGTCATACCTTATTCATGTTGTTGCTCTTTGGCAGTACATATGTTTGTGAAGAAATGTTTTCAAGGATGAAGCAGAGGAGAAATAAAATTTCATCAGCAGTCTCTGACAAACATCTTGAGAACTTGTTGAGAATGCCAGCCACTGCCATTAAACTTTACTGATGCTTCACAAAAACAGGGTCACGTGTCCCACTAGTTTTACAGTTTTTTTGCTCTCCTTTTATATGTTTGAATAAAAAATATTAAAAATTAAAATGTTTTGTTACTTTATATGCATTAACTATATTATATATTTAATGAGGGCTGCTCCAAAGGTAATGTCTCCTATGTTTTGATGTTGGCCCACAACGTCAGAGGCAGATGGTGGTGGTATGGCAGTAAAGGCTGAACCTTCCCACCAATACTCTGTTACATGTTGTTGCCGTGTGACAGATGGCAGCAGAGGGGCACTCTGACATAATGGTGTTTGACATGGAAGTGCATATGAAGCAAAAATGTGTCATTGAATTTCTCTGTGTGGAAAAAAATAGCACCCATTGGTATTCGTCGACACTTACTGAATGTTTACGGAGACCAAACAGTGGATGTGAGCACAGTGAGGTAGTGGGTGGTGCATTTCAGTAGTGGCAACAGCAACAGTGGGTCACTTCCACTGGTGCAGGTTTTTACAAGAGCAGCATGAGGGGATCTTGTTCATCACTGGCAAAAATGCATGGCTAATTGTGGTGACTATGTTGAAAAATAGTGTTTTGTAGCTGAGAATTTGCTCTATCAAACACTGCTATATGATCTGAGTGTATCTCTTGTCGTTTCCATGGAATTAATTAGGAGGCGTTACTTTTGCAACCTATATGTATGTGGCCCTTTTCACTCAGTGTGGCCCAGGCAAGCCAAAAGGTTGGATGTCCATGGTTTATGGCTGATAGGATGGAGAGACAGGAGCAGGGTCACAAGGATATCAGCTATGCTGAACTCTCGGTATTGAGCTTTTAGTGTGACTCTCTTGCTGCTTCTTTCTGAACCATCCCATTTCCATCATTGTTATCATCCTGCTCACTTCAGTAATAATCAGTGAAGTCAATTAAAACAGGAAAAACTAAACCAAAACCCAACACCTGCTTAAGCACTTCCAGAGAATTTTTGCAAGCAAAGTGAAGTTAATTTTGTGTTTTGCAATTAGTTTTTCATGTTAAATATTAAGTTCAAATGAAATACATTTGCGAGTCATGATTCGTGACATTCTAATTTCATCTATGGGATCACAAGCAGTAGCACTCAGAGATTGCTTATGCCTTCACGTGTACATTCACTGCCCGTTAAGTCCAACTGGGGTTTTAAAACGCTTCCAGGAATCTGGTTCACAACTACTTTTTTATGATAGTAAATCCATATAAGCTGTTTTGAGGTTCTCTGGTTTGCTTGTGTCTTACAAACAAAGAAAAACCACGATAACATTCTTCTCATCCTCTCCGTTTTTGAAAAACAGATGTATTGAAAGTACAGTGCTGATTTGTTTAGTTTTAAACCTTTCAAACTCATGTTTGAAAAGATACTGACATGGATGAACACTATAAATATATTGTATGACTGTACCTGGATTTAATTGTATGATGTTCCTGTTTTGTGGGGTAGGTGCAAGAAGCTATTGACAGCAGAGATGGACAGTTTTGTGCAGAATTGGTATCATTTAAACATCCACATGTTGCAAACCCAAGGCTTCAGGTAAGAACTTCTTACTCTGGAAGAATCTGTTTTGGATGTTTTGTTCAGTTTTCCTTTTTCCTAGCTCTACATGTGCATTCCTGGGGACAAGTCTTCTGGGGATAAGCCTCAAAAGTCTGCAGGATCCTCTTCTGGGTTTGATTCCCCTTTCTTTTTATAAGCATATTATGTATTTGCCATTTTTTCTTGGGTGGCTTTATGGGTTCCATGTTTTCTGGATAGAGTCCTGAAGGTCCCCAAAGGCCAGGTTTATATTAGTAATGTGGCGCAGTGGGAGTGAACGTGGAGAGCAAACCTATGGCTAAGTAATTGTCCAGTGCTTGTGCTGTATGCATCGCAGGTGCTTTTCTGTAAGGCTAGCTCTGATCTGATTGTGTACACAGAATGCACACTAGCATTTTCTTACACTAAGTTTGATCATTAATATAATTAAGATTCTGATAGATAGCAAAGGCATGTATGCATAAGACTGCCATGATAAAATACTTGTCTAATGTTTCTGGTGTAGTGGATGTTTCTTTAATTGATTTATTCTATCCTTAGCTTCCATCTCCAGAGGAAAAGTGTCAACAAGTTTTGGAACCACCATATGATGAAATGTTTGCAGCCCACTTAAGGTAAAGATGGACTTAGGAATAGGCAAGTCAGCTAGAAGACACCCAGCAGGGATGGGGAAGCATATCCCTAAGTTTACTTAGTTATTTTAAAGTGATTATATCTGAAAAATTGCTTAGTTACTCTTATAAATAGCACTAGAACTATAGGAAATAAAGGCCTTCTCTTTTTTCTCCACATGAAGTTTTTTTTGGGTACCTGTAAGACATCTGTATATGGCAATTGACAAAGCTTTGGCTTCTGTGCTTCCTGTTTTCTATTTACTGCATCTCCTTTAACTATAAAGTCTGTACCTGTTAAAAGGCAAAAGAATAAATATTTGTCTTAAATGTGTGATATTTTTGGCTGCACTAATGCACCTTTTCTTTGACAGGTGTACTTACGCCGTTGGAAACCATGACTTTATAGAAGCATACAAATGCCAAACAGTTATCGTTCAATATCCTTTTCCATGTATGTTGTGTATTGCTTTCAGATTGACTGGGTTTTCTTGTTGTCTTCGTCTCTTTTCAAATCTAATGTGCTGTGGTCTAGTTCCAATTACACTTCAGCTAGTTAGATTCTTAAGGAAATCCAGGTATGCTCTTTCAGCTTTCTGTAGGACTAAGAAGGAGCCTGTCTCTTGCCTCAAAAACAAAAAATTTCTCACAGAGAGCAGGAGAACCTGAATCATTAATATGCATCCCTGCTTGTACTTGGATGAAGGGAAGGCTGAAGTCTCTAAGTAAACAGCGTTTCTCATTGCTACCACAGTACCAAAAGTGTGTGGTGGTGCTTATGTTCTTCCCTACTGGGTCTTTGTATCCTCTCTCCTTGTTTACTTGCTGCTTTGTTGGCTCTTTCATGTAGCATGTAACATATAGTACCACACAACCCCTCTGTTTTTTACAGTCTGTGCTACGTTTCATAGCATTTTAAATTCTCCTAAATGCAATACATCTTTCCTGCGAGCATTTCAGGCACATAAAGAAGAAAACTGGTGAGTATATCGTAGTCTAACTTAAAAACTAGACTCCCATCTTTCATTAGTATAATATCATAGCCATAATTTCAGTTTGTCTGCTGTAAATTTTTGTCTCCAGCAATACTTAAATGCCACCTAATAGTTTTTGCTGCCCGTTTGAGTTTTTAGATCCAAAACTGTGAAAACTAAGTTTAATTACATAGAATGTCTGTAAACAAATATATGAAGGATTTGTTGAAGGTGAGATAGCTTTTCTGTTTAATTTTTTTTAAAGCCTTTAAAGCCACAGTGAGAAAGTTGTCTAGATAATTCCTTTGGTGTAAGACTTGTGAGATGCTGAGTTCTTGAAGACTTCTCCTTTTAAAAAGAGTCATGTTTTATTTAAAAGTTCCTATGTATTTTTACAGTTTTATGACCAGCTAGGAAGAAAAAAGTGTCTTATTGCACAATTTGCACATAGCGTTTATACTGTGTCTAACTTTTCCAGGGCTTTACCTATTATGTATGCTGTAGCCCTTGATCTTCGAATTTTTGCTAATAACGTAAGTAAAACAACCGTAGTACTTTAACCTGTTGGGAGTTTCTATGTTGGAAATGTTTGAGATTCAGTTACAAAGCCTAATTTTGCTCATTAGTGTTCAATTTGTTGGCTTAAGATTTTGTTAATGCACTAAATTTGTCCTGTCCTATTGAAGGATTAGGTTGCTCAGTCTGCCATTTGAACTGCGGAGTTTCTGGGCACCTGCATGCGACTCGCAGTTTAGAGCATATAAAGCGATTAAGTACTGTCATAGAAGAGTGTGATGGCACAGCTCATGATTTCCATGTGTTATTCTTGCAACCTAAGTCTTTGAAGGGGTAGGGATACACAAGACAATTAAACTTATCTAATTACACACCACATCTTAATGAGTGAAGTTTCTGCTTCGTTTCCATCTTCCATCTGTGTATGTTGCTTTTGATGCTCATTGGAGCCCTTGCTGAGTCTGCAGCTCCTGACAAGCAAAAGAAAAACAACCCCAAAGTCAAAAAAACAACGGACTTATATTATTTTTCCTCAGGCTAGTGAACTGGAGTAGCTTGCATCTACGGAGAAATTCTTGACCCAAGATGAGAAGCAGGTCATGACTTTCCTCCTGGTCACTTGACCTGAAGCAATGAAATTAGGAGTTCAAGCTACAGGAGAGTTTGCCAATATGCAGTATTTCCAGCGGTTGTCCGCTTGACACTTCTTGTGCCTAGAAACCCACAAAACAGTATGCTTTTCATGCTTGCACAGAGAAGGCTTTGTGTGTGTTTGTGTGTCTGGTCTATAGCAAGTCTCAATTCTCAATCTGAACAAGGCAAGTTTGTGGGTTTGAGATACACAAGAAAGGGAAAAGATGGGGTCAGTTATACTGGAAGTGTTAGAATGCTATCTTCTAGTGCCAGTGTGTTCAAAAGATTTGGGTACAGAGAAGACTTTTACATCAACAGTTGCATTTCTATTTCCTTACATTTGTCCTTACATTTCAGCTAATGAGAAAGCAGGCATTGGAGTAAAACTTTCTAGGAAGCGCATAGCAAATACCTACTCACTGGGTTTTTTTCCCCCTCTTCTTTGTTGTTTTATTTCTGCATTAACTAGTGCGTGGTTCTTTCCCACTTTATACAAACACTGTTGCCAAGCAATTTTCACTTGCTTTGTAGCGTCCATGTCCCTTTCTTTTGAAAATCTCGGCTTATGGCAGTGTGTGCTTCTACCAGAAAATGTTGGGTATGGTTTAGAAATAAAATCCAGTCCTTGGAGCTGTAGAGAGAAGCTTAATTATAAATTCTAAAACTCAGTTTGTGTAACTGAGAAATTAACTTTCGTTTGTTCATGTTTAAAAGACATTATTTTAGCTCAGGTCTCGTTCTTAGGAAACTTGAGAGGGAGTGTTAATCCTCTAACTCAGCTATAAGGTGATCCTGAGTTTAGGCTTCTGAGAGCTGCATTAAACTCAGTGTTGCTGAGGGCCAGTGCTATTTTCAATTTTCTGACTGGCCCTGCTATGCATTAAGTTTGGTACAGGGTGTTCAGGAACTCTCCAAGTGTTTTGTTCTGTTTTGTTTTCAGTCCTGTCAGCGTGACTACTCTCGTGATTTAGGCAATAGCAGGCATGTCAAATGTATTGTTAGAATGCGGCATTAAGGAACTAAATTGTTTAGGACCCAGTGAATTAGAACATAGAATTTTGTGCTGTTTCTTGCTATGTAATGATAGGCAGATCAACAGCTGGTGAAGAAGGGGAAAAGCAAAGTTGGCGACATGCTAGAAAAAGCAGCAGAGCTGCTGATGAGCTGTTTTCGAGTCTGTGCCAGTGACACGTAAGTGAAAGATGCTCTGTAAAACTTGCATGATTATATTCTTAGGAGCTTATATAAAAGTTTTCTCTACTTACTAAGACTGTATCTGGATAAGAACAAACACTTCTGTGGCGTATTTCCTCTCATGTATAGTCTGTCTTGACTATCAACTGCAGCTGGAGAGGCCGCCTTTCAGGTTTAACCTTCCTAAGAGGTGATGTTGGGAGGGACTGACCCTGTCAGGGAATATTATTAACCCTTTTGTACACTCTTCAGCTATGAAGTTTACTTCAGTGTGGTTAGTCTGGGAATGGGTGACTCTTTGGTCTTAGCAATTTTAAGGCTTCCCAGGTGGATAAAATGCTTTTATTCCCCACCAATCTTTCTTTCACCTTGAATATTACCAGCAACTGCTATGCTGGTGTATGCAGACTGGAGTGAGGATCCTGCTGCGGGTAAATAATATTCCGCATGATACCTCTCATGTGATGAGAAGAAATGCAGCAGAGCTGTTTAAAATTTAAGAGTTGAGACATTCCATTGAGACAGTGCTGACATGGTTTAAGGCAAGGAGTTGACTTTATTTTCAGACACGTATTTCTATCCTAAAAAACATCCATGAAACATTTATCTAGGGATGAAATTTACTACAAAATAAGGAAGTAATTATTTTACTACAGTGTTCAGTACCAGCAGTTTGTTTTGCTTTTTTTCTATTCTCATGACAGTCGAGCAGGCATTGAAGATTCCAAAAAGTGGGGCATGTTGTTTCTCGTGAATCAGCTGTTCAAAATTTATTTTAAGGTAGGGCTGAAGTCTGGTAAGCTGCTTTGTGTTTCATACTCTAAGTCAAACTCACCCTTTTTAACATGATGTTGCATATCTGCACTCTGTGAATGAGATGTGGTTATTTTTATTTAACAGATCAATAAGCTCCATCTATGTAAGCCCTTAATTAGAGCAATTGACAGTTCAAACCTGAAGGATGAATACAGTATGGCACAACGAGTTACATACAGATACTACGTTGGACGCAAAGCCATGTTTGACAGCGACTTTAAGCAAGGTACTGTGTGCCAGTAGGACATGTTTAAACTCTTGCTGCTTGGTGTGAACTCTGGCTTATGTATGTGTGGCTCCAAATGTGTGCAGAAGATTCAGTTGTATTCGTGCTGATCAAAGAATAGTCATGCTGAAAGATCCACAGGCTGAGTCAGGTTGGAGATGAGGTTACATGACACTTCTATTTCTAGTATATGCCAGCTTTAAAATACTTGTTTCTGTAAAGTCCCCTGTACACTAATGCATTGTGTGCATGCTTATTAGAACAGTTATTCCCTGTACTAGCATCCAACAGAATAGGTTTGTAAAAGGTTTCACAAAGGAGGCTCTGCAACTGTCTTGTCCTCTTGAAGTTACTCCATGCTATGTAGGTTATCTTCAGCAAACTGTGCTTAATGTCTTTTGATTGGTGTGGTTCTTTTTGATATCATTTCAGATATCATAGGTTCAAGCTAGAAGTGGACATTGAGCACAGAATTGGGTTATGGTTTAAATCAGTCTTAGTTCTTGACTATTTACTATCACTACTTTTATTTGTGTCTGCAGCTGAAGAGTATCTGTCATTTGCTTTTGAGCACTGTCACCGTTCAAGCCAGAAGAACAAAAGAATGATTTTGATCTACCTGCTGCCAGTAAAAATGTTGTTGGTGAGTAGGTGTTATTCCTGCAGATTGTTTTCCAGGAGGCAAATAAGCAAGCTGAAACTCAGAATGGTTCTTAATTTCCTTTCTTTTCCCTTATTGGTATGCAGAGCTTATTTATGCCTGACCTCCACAAGCACCAGCACGTGCAGATGTTGTACAGATAAGGACAGAAAATGTTGAATTGTAATTTCCAGCAAAGTAGGAAAGGAGAAAGTAAAGCTGCTTTTTTTCCCCCTTGCCTTATTCTGCCCCTCTGAAAGGTGGAACTTGAGGTTACTGCTATAAGAAAAAAAAGTGCTTCTGTAGAGAGCTCGAAGTTAACTTGCCTTGTACCAGGGTGCCTTCATGGTGACAACTGTGCACTGGCATCCAAGGAATGTCTGCATTCACTGGTACAAATCTGTGCTTCTTTCACCTGGCAAGGGGAAGGAGCGTGTGCAAATAAATGGTTGGAGACTGTTGTTGTGGGTTTACCACAGGAAAGAAAGGACTCCTGTCTTTGTTTTTATAACTACACCTTGTGCATTATTTATCAGTTTAAGGCATGTCAGCTGGTTACTGTTTGGTCTCTCCATCTTTTTGCTGAAAGAATTATATCTGCTTCTTGTTCCTGTCCTTCCTGTGTTCTGTGCTGGCATTTGTCTGTTCCTTGAGTTAGTGGGGCTGTACAATTAATTCAGCGTTAACTGAGGGGCCAAGGACTACATTATAAAGTGTTTCCCACTCCCTTTTACCAAATTTCTCATGGAGAATGTTTTTATCATCCCGTTCTGAGAGTTCCCATCTTCCACATTTACTCCAGCAAAATGAATCATGACCGTTCTCACTTACCCTTGTGCTCCCTTTTCAGTCCCTTGCAGTATCAGAAAGCAAACAAGACAGAAATTACATGTAAGGGGGAAGCGTGGTGGGTATGATAACTGGCTTCTGTTTTTCATTCTTGTTCACTGTCTTTCTTAGTGGTTATTTTCAGATCAGACAGTGGTAGAGTTGATTAAAGGAAACTAACAAACCTTAAGCCTTCCTTAACTGGTGGAGCCTTTAGTGCCTAAGATTATGGTAGCTTTTCTGAACGGTTCAAGAGGCACTAAAGAATCTATATATAGGTCATTGTTTTTACAGTTGCTTTTTAAAATCGCAATCCAAACGTTACCACTAACCTTAGAACTACAGAAATAGCTTGGGTATTTGTTTTGGGGGGTTTTGGTGGTTTTTTCTTTTCATTCCTAGCAGCTCTCAGTAAACATGCTGCTGAGTTCTGCTCTTGACTAATCCTCCAGCCAGGAAAGGAATTAGCAACAGCACCATGTAATGGTAACTAAATTTAAGTTCTGACCAAGTTGGTATGTATGCAATCCGATCCCTGCTCTGCAAAGGGAAAAAACAAAACTCAGTTTCTGTTTGATAGTGCGCCTGATTCAGTCGTACCTGATCTAACAATGAGAACTAAATTTGTTTCTTTAAACTTTCTTCTCTGTCTCTTGACATTTTAATGGCCATACGGAGGCACAATGAAGAAATAACCTGGTAGACTGAGCTAACACGTGACAGTGCTGAAGCACTGCTTGTGTTGTTAGTAATGCCTGGGATTCCCACAGTTCTTTTGCTCGCAAATAGATCATAAAACTTCAACACAAAATTAGGACTTGCCTAAGCCTTGTGTCACACGATCTTGATGTTTCATAACACTCAGAAATATCAAGAGACTGCCTAAATCGTAATAAAAAGTTATTGTGAGTTGAGTTGCAAGACTCAGGCAAGACAGGGCAAGGGGATGTCTTACAAATGCTTTCATTTAACATTTGTTTTGTAGCAAAACAAAAAAGAAGGTAGTCAAACATTTGTCTGTTTCTCTGAAAAATGTTTTTATAGATCATATTTTAAATGAGCTTGACTTTATCCTGGAAAACTTGGAAGCCTTTTATTTTTCAGGGCCATATGCCGACTGTTCAGCTCTTAAAAAAGTACGACCTTATGCAGTTTGCTGAAGTAACAAAGGCTGTGAGGTATGCAATTATTTTATTACATTCTGTAGTAGTTCAAAAAGCCTTAACTAAAATGTATTTATTTGGGATGATTGAGGAAGGCAGGGGAAGGATATTCCTACCGAGTCATACACTTCCTTTTCTTGATAGGATGAGACCTTCTCATGTGTTCATTTCTTCTGTCCTTCTAGTGAAGGCAATCTTCTCCTATTGAATGAAGCTCTGACCAAGCATGAGACCTTCTTCATTCGATGTGGAATCTTTCTTATCCTCGAGAAGCTGAAAATCATCACATACAGAAATCTCTTTAAGAAAGTGTAAGCATAACAAAAGTTACATTTTTTCTAAAAGCAGACTTAATGTGGTACTACCTAGGACTGAGATGGAGATGTATACGCTCTTCAACGCTCTCAAGGAGTGCAGAATTCCTGTTAAAGTGAATCTGTAGTAGAATGTCTGTTTTACTATGAGCCAGAGTACTGAGTGATTGTTTCTCAGTAACAGATTTTCTGTTGTTTCTTGCAGATATTTACTACTCAAAACACATCAGCTATCCCTAGATGCCTTTCTTTTTGCTCTGAAATTCATGCAAGTAGATGATGTTGACATTGATGAAGTCCAGTGCATTTTAGCTAACCTTATATACATGGTATGTGCTTCCCGCTTGTTTTTGAGTCCTTCCAAACTGCAGACAGTAAAAATCATTAGGCAGAGATTATAAGTTTGTTACAGAAATATATCAGTAATCCCATCTTTTCTTGTGTGTAAAAGTTGATTCGTTTGTACCTGAAGTGCAAATGTTTTCATTTGCCCTGGGAAATTTCTATGGTTCTGACTTTTGCAGGAATCAGTTAAAAGTGCAGTTGAGTATGCATTACATATTCGGTACTGACTTTTCTGAATAATGTATAAATATTTGTTTCAAAATGCAAAAGTCATATCTAGTACCAGGAAGGGATTTGTTTTTCTGCATTTGAAGTAGGAGACTGTTGACATTCCAACATCAGAAGAACTACATTTCCTTGTTTCTTGTTTTGTCTTTTACTCTAAATGGGTCTTCACTGCTCATGAACAGGTACAAGCTGTTCAAGTCAGTAGTTTCCTGACAAATTAGGAGTTTTGGAGCAGCATTGCAGTGTCAGCAAGAAAATGAACTACTTCTCCTGGGGAAGAAAAGGCTCAGGAGAGATCTGATAGCAGCCTTCCTGTACTTAAAGGGAGCTAATAAGTGGAAGGAAATCAACTTTGTGCACAATCTGATAGTGATAGAACAAGGGAGAATGGTTTTAAACTAGAAGAGGAGAGATTTAGATAATATGTCATAGGGAAATTTTTCACTGAGAGGGTGGTGGGGTGCTGGAGCAGGCTGCCCAGAGAAGCTGTGGCAGCCCCATCCCTAGAGGTGTTCAAGGCTGGGTTCTATGGGATCATGGGCAGCCTGGTCTAGTGCCTGATTTAGTGGTTGGAAACTCTGCCCACAGCAGGGGGCGGAACTAGGTGATCTTTGAGGCCCTTTCCAACCAAAGCCATTCTATGATTCTTTGTTTCTGAAACAGATTACTTGGTACCTGCTTAGAGTAGCAGAGGGTGGGGTAAGGTGACTGGAAGACTTCTTTCAGTGCTACAACCCTACAGGTCTGAAAAGGAAGAATTTTTTTTTTTTAAGTTGAAATAGTGATTAATTACAATCCCAATTTTAAAATGAGCAAGAGTAAATTTAGAAACTCCTCCAAGCTCTATCTCTTCAAGGAAATGTAAGCAAACCAGTAGGGGTCCCTGGCAGCAGGCAATCCAAGAGCAGCATTAGTACACAAGCATGGATACGGTACCAACTTTCTGCTTGCTGTTTGGTGTGACCCACTTACTTAAATTGGGTCCTTAGTGTGGTGGTGATTGAGTATGTACACATAGCTTTGATTTAGTCTAGCGACAGCTGAGGTATAACCAGCTTCCAGTGCTAACACTGTATCTTCTTCTCCTGACAGGGTCATATTAAAGGCTATATATCTCATCAGCATCAAAAACTTGTGGTCAGTAAGCAGAATCCATTTCCTCCTCTGTCAACGGTGTGTTGAGTATTGTGTCTTACCCATGCAAGAACAGATATGCAACTTGCCCAGTGGAGCTGCTCCTCATCAGCCAGAGAACATTATAAATACCTGGTTCATATCCAGGGCTGGAATACCAGGAACTGTTTGTGGCTCCTTTCCCAGAGTGACCAAGGCTGCCAGTGTAACAAAGTGCATGAACTACTTTTCAGTAGTGGGTTCTGAAGGTTTTCTAGATCATTAAAAGTATCTCCTGAGGAAATAAAAACAAAGCATTCCAAAGATCTTCCAAAGTACCCAAAAGCTTTTACAAAGTACTTTGTGTTCCTATTTCTACATTTATCCTTTGGAAAATAAGTGGATTCCATGTGGTAATCCATTATTCAGAGTGGAAATAATATTTTCTTTTATGATACCCGTTTTCTAAATCTCTTTGATGATCTTGCTGGCCTCAAGTATGCTCTTCAGGCCTGCTCTAGGAACGAGAGAAGTTGCTCTTGACACCAAAAGCTTTTCTATGTCATTGATACATAGACGTTCAAGTAGATGCGGGATGTTTGCCTGGAGGTACTCAGGGATAGGTTTGTTGGTTTTTTTTTTTAATTCCTTTAATGTTTTGTTTAAAATTCATTGTGATGAACAAAAAGTGCATTAAGTAACTTACCCGTATTCTGTTTTATTCTGCTTCCGGGGAAGAGACTGCCACTGGGTCCAATATTTTAAGTTTCCTTCTGTTGTGTGTTTGTTCTGGTTTTTTTTCTTTTTTGGAAGTAGGAAAGAGGAGGGGTATAGTGTACCTGCTGGTTATGAGGGGATAGTTCTGGGGTTTGGTTTGGTTTGGGTTTTTTTACTTGTTTTTAAAAAGAAAATAAAACATTTTCCCCCCTCTTTGACAGTCTGATTTTATTTTACTCACTAACTGAAGCAGACGTGAAGTAGACATAATTCCTATGGCAAAACACAGCTGGCAAGAAAAATTTTCAGTGTGATGAGAGAATCAGAGCCTTTATCAACTTACACGTTTAAATGCTTGGAGTGTCCCTTGTCTTTATAAGTTGTACTTGTACAAATGCTGAAATAAGAGTATGGGCTTCTTGAATCAGACTTGAGGATAACAAGTATTAAAAAGACTTATTCTAGCAACATTTAAAAGACTAGAAAAGCATCAATACTTTTTGAATTTTAGAGCAGTTTAGTAAACTTAAAGTTCAGTCTGTTTATTAGTAAAGCAGCTAGATTTTCTGCGTCACGGCTTTTACAGTACTGTGTGTCACCAGAGGAAGGAAAGACAAATGGGCTTTTCTGTATGAATTGGAGTTAAATAGGTATCATCATTGCAACTTCCACTGCTGCAAATGGTGATAACCAGATGGCTCTACTGGCTGCTTCCTCATGTTTCCTTGCAGTGATTGGTAGGGGTTTGGTGCTGGAGGATTGGTTGTGTTTGCGTCTTACTTCATTTTTTGTTTAAACCATATCATGTACCTAGCAGCGTTGGTAAATAAAAATGTTTTCCTGTCAGCATCTTCTAGTGGCCAAGGTCCCAGGATACCAGTCAGGAACCACGTGCCCTTATACACAGTGGCCATAAAGCTTCCTCCTGCCAGCTGCTTGTCTATGGCCTCCTGGCTGTGTCCACAAAACTGCCTGTTTGTCAGGCTTACGTTGAGTATTTGTTCACAGTCCTCAGTGGGAAGATACGAAACCTGCAGCTTGTCTCCTTGAAATTCACCACCTTCCATTTTCCAACCAGTGACTGTACCAGCCAATTTTGGAATTAAAACGTGTTCTGCAAAGTCTCTTTCAGGGATGCATACAGGAAGCTGGTGGTTACTGCACTCAATGTGCTCTTGGAGTTGTAGCAATGCAATGTCATTCTCACCAGTGTCTTCATCATAGCGGATGTGTATGTGTTTCTCATGAACTTCCATGATCTTCTCAGCTCCGCTTGTTCTGTTGTGCCCTGTGAAGCAATGACATATTGACTGCTCTTAGGAATAAATTACCAGAGACTTGATAACTGCATGCACAGTGGTAACATCTGCCTAGTTGTGCTGAGGAGTATGTTCGCTAGAGAAAGATGCTCTTTCTGGAAACAGATGTGTTAAAGGTGAATTAAGAATGACAGCTTGGCAGCCTTTCAGTCTTGTGTAGATGCATGCATAATTCAGAGGGAAAGGACAAACAAACACCCAACAACAGAACTGAATTTGGGCATGAATAGTTTCTTTCCTTAGGGGTGCAGAGCAAGTGAACTCTAAATGAACTTGGTTTAGCTTATCCTAGGTGCTGAGCCAGCCCCTCTGAGTTGCCTTTGAGAGGTACTTGTCTCTCTCCTTGGCTTGTAGAGGGGTGTATCACAGCTGTAGTTCTAACTTGATACTTAACTAAGGTGCTTAAATGAGATAACAGTGCATTTGTGCCCCAAAACAATGGTTTGGGGAAATTTCAGTAAGCAGCAGAAATTTTAGCAAGCTGTTTTTTAAAGAAGCTTATCCATGCTGAAAAGTGCAAAAGAAAATGTTTGATCACCTACCAACACCAACCCTGATTTTAAAATGGTTGTGCAGAAGGGCGCACTCTGCTGTGGTCAGTACAAAATTACTTTTTAGCAGCACTCCTCCACAGAAACCTTTCCCTTCTGAGTTTAGCAACAGGACCTAAGAAAACACAAAAAGAAGATTATTAAATGGCACTGTCCACAGGAAGTTGAGTAATAGACTTCATGAACTGCTAGAAATACCTGCCAAGGAAATTGCTTGCCATGTTCCTTTGCGGTTTCACTTATCAGATTATTGCTGTCTTGAAGTCTGCCACATGCACATTGACCTAGCAAACAGACAAACAAACAAAAGAAAACTAAGCAAAAACCTCATGCTGTAACATTTCAAGACAAAAACTACCTGCAAGTATGTTATTCATTCCTCATATGCTGTAGGGTGTGGGAAAAGGACAATTTCTCAGCTGGCGAAAATCAGAATAATTAATTTAACTTCTGTCGTCTGATAGCTTAGGAATGGCGCTGAACAATTTGGTCATTGTGTTAGGCTTGTGGTGACCAGATTTCACTGCCTGTGACTTAGGAACAGAGCTTCCTCTTCAGCCAGCTGTCACTCAGGTTGCTTCCTCATCTTCGTATCCTGTATCTGAATTGCACCAAACACCTCACAGCTGTGGCCAAATTTGGGCAGGGTAATTCTGGGCCTTCCTTTCTGAAGTTAAGACTATAAGGGGGATGTGCATGCCTTTGTGTTTTGGTTCAGAGGGGGAACCTGCATTTCAAGTGGATCTCTCAGTTATTTTGCATTCACCACACTTTCTGCCACCTTGTGTCCTGGTCTTGGATCACATAAACTGGATTCTGTTCAGGTGAAGCTGAATCAGAAGTAAGCCCCTCTAACCTTGTGCTCTTACGGTGTTTAGCCCTCGTTACCAAACTAGAGCTAGTCTGAAGTAAAACCCATCTCAGTTGAGCACTTGATGTGAACATTAAATCTTCATCAAAAGCCACAACTACAGATCGTATTTGGCTGTCCTACTTGCTAATATAGACAGGGACTAAGCATACTACTTTGTTTTTAGTAGACCTTGCATATAAGGGGATGAGGTTGAATGAAACAATGAAGAGAGCTACCACTTCAAACTAACATGGCAGCAAGTTCTGCCCTTCATTTATCACCATCACACGCCTGATCCAAATCAACTGAACCTCATCACCGAGGTTAAAAAAGGTGTGAGAGAGTGGAAAACTTGTAACATTTGTCATGTGTAGAGTGATGCAAGTGCTCCCTGAAAACTCATGTTCAGATCATGTTCAGATCAAATATTGCTTCTTTTACTGCTGCTCACACATCTTTTGTGCTGGCCCTTAGATTCCTCCTTTTTCTCTCCCTAGTTTGAGAGGTCAGTAATGTTTCTGCCCACCCAAGCACCAAGCATGGGTCCTCTCTAACTTCCACGCTCACGCCTACCTAACGGGATGCATTGTTTTTTGTCTTTCCCGAGCTCATAGCCATCAGCACAGGAGCAATGGTAGGAATTACTTCCTGGGTAGCAGAAGTGCTGACATCCTTCTTTTCCTTCGTGCCGGCATTCATTTTTAGCTGAATGGAGCAGACAGAGAAAAAGCATTAGTAACCAAGAGTTAGGTTTTGCACATGAACCTGTGAAAGGATGCTGTAGGTTTCTCTGCTCATTTAAGGAAAGCACGAAGAAGCTGCACCAGGGTGGCTTTCTGCACTTTTTCAAAAGGCAGGTGTTGTGTGCGGAAGAAAAAGGCTACAGCTTGCTGCTTTCCAACTTAAGCAAATTTATAGTCCTTATTTCTCAAGTTTGCACTAAGAAAGTTAAAACTAATTAATTAAAAGTAAAACTAACAGGAAAAAATAATGGAAAGGAGAATTAATCATCCTTTAAACATGGACAGCCAGCTTTTCACAAGCACTTAACCTTCAGTGCAGAGCAACAGGAAGAGGATTTGGTGCTGGATCTAGCTCACAGGCAGAGAAGCAGCAAGGAAATCTGTACTCAGCGTGGTTCTTGGTGGCTCCTGTGGAGCAGGTGCTGCTCCCCAGAGGGCTGCAGTGAAGGGCCCTGCTGTGCAGAAATACTGACCTCAGGGCTGGGAACCAAAACCTGGTGGGGGTGAACATGAAGATCTGGTCTGATGTAGTAGTATCTGATAACCATTAGACATGCAGTGGGGTAGCATTGCAAACTGTGGCTTAGCATAGGTAAGGATACTTAGGTTGAACATCTCAGCTGGAGGAGCATCAGGAAATAGTGTTAACCCCACGTTGTGGTGGGTCCAAGCCTGCATCCCAGCAGCGGTGCCTCACCGAAGGCGCAGTCCTCCCCCTCGAAGCCTGCAGTGCAGGTGCAGGTGTAGCCACGGATGCTGTCCTCGCACAGGCCACCGTGCTGGCATGGGCTGGAGGAGCACCTCCAGCCACCTGGGGAAGGATGGCCAGATGTAGAGGGAGGTGGTGAAACATTCCCACCCCTGAGAGCTCAGCTGTAGGCAGCTGTCAATACAGCTGCTTCCTGTATGGACAGTCCTGAGCACCTACCTGGAGTCAAAGAAAAGCAGTCCCACCCTCACAAAACATTAATATTACAGCTATTTTTACCACCTCCCTATCCACTATCTAAATCTCAGATTACAAAAGAATAAAAACTAATTAAAAAGAAATAAGTGAGAGAACTTTTTGGATGTGCAGCGGTGAGGGAGGGGTGAGGCCTAGTTGCCACATGCCTCTGCTCCAGGCACTGTGCCCAGGTAGTGCCTGGCTGCATCACCCCATGCCAGCTCTGCAGGCTTATTTCTTGCCAGTCATCTCTTAAACACTCAGCATACAGTGGAAAATACACCCCTTTTCCCTTCCATACCCTGGTTGCTCTCTGTTAACACCATCCTGGGCCACAGCTGCCACCCCAGCCCATGCTGGCCTCACAAGGCCACGCTGTGGAAATGGCAGCCACAGACAGATGAAGCCACGAGCAGCAAAATGTCCTGCTCCCAGGTGACAGCCAGGGAGAGAAACAGCCTGCTTCCTACAATAGCATCTGCTCCCTTTCAGCTTACATGTGCTCTGCAGTCTTAGCTACTTCTTCCTATGTGTGACTTTTTAAATCCTTTCACATCAGCACTTTTCCTCTTGCTTTACTAGAGGCATGACAAATAGCAACTGGGTGTTTCTTGTTGAATAAACTGCTGAAAACTCAAAAACAGCATAAGACTGAAGTATAATGTTCAGAGTGTGACGCCACTGAGAGGAGAGAAATCAAGAGACTAGCTTACCGTAGTAGTTATCCCAAAACATTTTCTGAAAAAAAAAGTAAAAAAAAGGGAAAATTGGACTTCAGTTCTCAAATAACATCATTTTCCATGGGTACTTTGTAAAACAGAAGCACTACAGGAGAGGTTATACTGTCCCCTCCTTTCCAGAGGGAGCAGCCAATGCCCCTTTATCAGCCTGCTGTCTCTGAGCTTGCCCTGAGGAACTTGGATGACCAATACTGTGGCTGTTTTTTCTTCTTCCCTGAAAACACCATCTCTGTCCAGACTCCTGGGTTAGAGAGCAGCTCTCTCCAGTTGTACATTGCAGGGGACCTCTTGTACAGTGGCACTTGTGGCCACTGACCCAAAGATCCTCTTTCTGTAGGTCTTACTACTGCTGTGGCTCTTCCCTCCATCCCAGAACCCCCTTGCCCTTCCCAGTCCCCAGGAGGTGCTGAGGCTCTATTTGTGTGTGTGGTCAGATGGGATAACACCTGTGTGCTTTCCCAGCACAAGATGCAGGACACATCAATTTCAGGTGGGGATTTTAAAAGTATAGAAAATGGTTTTACACAGAGAGAAACCCAAACCGTGGAAGCAAGCTGCTGAAACTTGTAGTAAATAAAACAACAATAACAAATCAAAACAAAACAAAGCCACCAAGAAAATAGTTCTCCACATGCAAAAAGGAAAACAAAATACTTACTAGCATTTCATCATTTTCAAATACTTCTCTTGCTTCCTCGTGTGTGCATCTCTCTTCAAGGCATTCTCTTTCCAAACTGCCTTGCAAGACCTCCTCGAAATGCAGGGAGTTGGCACGTCGGTGCCTCTTGATAACTTTGTTTGCATCATCAGTTGATATAAACACTGAAACGTTGTGTGAGAAGATGATGATATTAGTACTTAGGCTATCCTTTATGATTTCACTTTTATTTTTTTTAAGATCTTATTAAGCTGCCAATTTTTATGGTGAAGAGAAATCCTTTGGATGATTCAGAGTTTCAGCCACAATAAACTCCAAAAAAGGTCTACTTCCTCAGCCCAAACTAGGCTGAGGAGTCACAGGGATGTAGCACCTCCTTCTGGGGGTGCCTTGCTTATTCTCAGGCAGGGGGCATTTGGTACAACTCCAAGCCCTGGATTTTAAAGACCCATGGTTGGGCGATGTGTTTTGTGGCTGGGCTTTGCTCTGCCATAGGTTTCATGGCTATTTAGTCTCAGTAAAAACTGGAAAAAGAATTTCTGAAAGGCAGACACTGTTTTGTTAGAGTCCATGGGGCTTTCAGCAGAAGTGAAAATGATTTGCATTTATTTGCAATGATGAGGGATCCAAACTGATGCCTTCAGTCTGACTGTGTGGGGATTTTTTGCTGCCAAGCATGACCTCACATCTCTCAAAGAGAACAAATAAAAGCTACCCCCCAGCAATGCTGTTCTTTATACAGAAGGTACCTTAATATTTTTTGAGCAAAGAGAAGGAGAAGCTGAAGACATGAGAGAGATCAAACCTTGAAACTCCTGTTTGCAATGATGCCCACAACAGAACTCGCCTAGGAGGGCAAGGGCTGGGGCAGCACCGTCGCCTTTGACATTAACTGGAACATGGTCACGTGTGTAAGCGCGTGTTTGTCAGTTCTCCTCTACTCAGAAGGTAAATCCAATGGGGCAGGGACTGGCTTTGTTTGTTGGCTTTGTTGTTCTGCATTTTATACTGTTTGGGGGCCCAAAGGTTGAGATTATCAATAATATTAGAATTGAAGAATATTAATAGCAATGCGAAAAATATTCTGGAGTTCCTTAGTTACGCTTGTGAAGGCTTGCAGGTATGCAGCAGGCTCGCATGTGATATTAAATAAGACAAAGCTTCATGTTCATGCTTTGAATTTCTAAAAGTTCTCTAGACCCCCACTGCACGTTTGGACAAACCATGGAGGATGAAAACATATGTTTCTGACTTTTATTTGTATTACAGCAGCAACTAGGAATACAAAACAAAATTCTCCTTACTATGTCAGTGATGGTATTACCAGATTACAATGCCTCAGTAACCTACTGTCACTTTTACTTAGGTACATGAAAAAAGATGCAACCCAGATGAAACATGGATAGCTGTTAGTGATGTCAGCCTGTGCTAGAAGGCAAACTTGACAGGAGGTACATAAACACCGGTATGTTTACAAGAACAGGAGCAATGGAGAGGAGAATGAAAGCCACAACAAAACAAAGGCCATACCTGTCTGCTCTGTCTGAAGGAAAAGGGCAGAGAGAAGAAACAACATTGTCCAAAAGCATCTTGCCATTGCTACTCTCTGCGATCACTGGTGGCTTGCCTGCATTCCTGCAGCTTTTTGGGGAAATGGCTCAATGGGAGATGTTGAAGTTTAAAGTCCAGCTGCTCAAGAGAAAACAAAACCTCAGAGGGCAAAGACCTGCCTCAAAGTCAACATGTGGAAACCTTGAAAAAACCTGTTTGGTGCTTGAACAATGCCCCTTCTCTCAGTGCAAGGGCTGAAGGCGAAGCATGCTTGGAAACCTCCAACTTTTGGATATTCCTCCCTCAGCCTTCACTTACATAACACAAAATGGGGACAGATGGACAGCATGAGCATTTCTTTGTGCCATAGCAAAGCACCGGCACAAGCTTGGTGATGACTCCAGGATCCGTAGTGCAGCATGGCTGCTGTGCTCACTGTCTCCACATAACCTTTATTGTGGCAGGGCATGGAATGAGAGGATGGACATGTTTCGCTTTGCAGGTTTGGGGCAGCCTGGAGGGGAAAGTGCTCTTTAATCTCAGTTAGAAACATAAAGAATACACCAATCTGAGCGTATGTGAGTAAACCCTCAAATAAAACTTCACATCAATTGGAGTTTGAGAAATCAGGTTTGCTGCAGAGCCGGGCTGTCTCCTCTCAGCACGCTTACATGTCACCACTTGATGTCAGTACAGGGCTTTGCAGCACACATATGTACATCTGCAAGCATTCATCTATTTTTTATACAAGCTGCTCACTCTTTGCAAGCCTAGGCCAGTTAAAGGACTCCTGTTGGTATCAGATACTTATTCAAATTAGGTTAGTAATAGCAACACAGCTTCAGAAGCTGTATTCTCCGTAGAGCTTAGTTCACAAGTTCATGTTTTCTTTTTAAACAAAACATGCCTTGAACATCTGTACAGGCCACAGTGTACTCAATCCATGTACAGCACCCACTTTGCTTTTTCTATATTGACATTTTTGCAACAGTTCTTACAAACTATTAAGGAACATAGCACAAAGAGAGGGGCTTAGAAAGGCAGTCCTTTGCTTGCATGATCCTTTAGGAAGAGCAAATGGAATTTCTTTTTCCATTACCTTAAACATCATGGCAAGCAAACGGATACAGATTTTATCAGCATGTCCAGCACCCCTGTTTGCTGCAGGCCTGGCTGGCTGTCAGCTGAGAACTGTCACACACTTTCGGGAAATGTGCACTCAGCTATGGAAAGGGAACAGCAATGATATTCCAGAAAACATTACCCTTGCACTAAGCAAATAGAGAAAGCTGACAGCTGGGCTCACAGCCACATTTGTACCTGGGAAGTCCTGCTGCTGAGCAGCACGAGGGCACCATAGTTGGTTTGTGGACACTGGAGGTGGTTCAAGGCTAAGGGGTGATGTGTGCTGTTCATGGCAGGAGCTGCACCAGCTTCCACCTCCGTGGGGAACGGGGGACGGGGAATGAGGAAGAACTGGCCAACAAGGGAAGCACATACTCTGCAAAGGGTTAATGCTTAGCGCAGTTAAAATGAGTTATAATTCAGTTAAATGTCTGGACAGCAGCCAATCAGTGCTGTTCACCATCTGCAGGAAAAGAAAAAGATTTTTCTGCTGTATCTGAAGGGCATCACCACTTCTAAAAGCTGGAGGGACTTGCACTTGTATTGGAGGAACATCAGCACTGCCCTTCTGTTTGGCTGCAGATTGCAGGACATCCCGAGGAAGGAATGAAACCACAGGAGATTTCATTCCCTCCACGGGGTTCTGCACCCACAGGGGCTTTCCTTGAGATTGTGCAAGCCTCCTGACAGTCTGGATGTGAAAACAGAAAACATCCTGGAGCTACTCTGACATCTCTGCAGACAAGTGCTGACAGTTTCTATTTCTGTTTCTAAAGATATCACAGGGCTCTTCAGAGCCCCTTACAAGGCTCAGTGTTCTTGCTTAGAACTCAGCTCCTGAAGCCTCCCTGTACCATTTCTGCTCCTCTTTTTCCACCTGGTTCTCTTTCCTCAGGTGGCAGATAAGCAGCCCTGCAAATGAGTCCAGATGCTGTGATTTATGGTGTCCCCATGGCCATGCAGTCGCAGAAGGGGAGCCCTGCCCTGAGCTCAGTGCAAAGCCACCACCTGAGAGCTTTCAGCTACATCCTAGCCAGATGGAACCAGGAGGTGGAAGTGGTTCCTGCTGTACACCTGACTCCCAAGCCACAGGAGACACAGACTCTGTGGGCTTGTGCAACTGCCACACTGCTGGATTACATTTAGAAGTTGACTTTGGCATTCCTGACAGGAAAAGAAAATATCCATCTGCAACAAAAGATTTGTGGCATTTGTAGGTGTTTATGGAAGAATCAAAGTAAATCTTCCAGAATGGCCTGAGTTACACCTCCATCCTCTCTCTGAAGGCTTAGAAGGTTGACAGAGGCAGAGCACCAGTAATGTGATGCGTGTCTTTGGTGAGTCTCTTGAGAACTGCAATTTTCTGTGCAATTAAGCAGTTGGGTGAAACGCCTCTGCAGACAGCGTTTGTTCTTGTGCACTGACATGCTTTTTAAAGTACATCACAAAGCACTTTAGTTTTCTGTAGGGACCCAAGTGTCTTACAATCTAGTTCATCATTTTTATGTACCATTGAACTGAGTAGCAGGTCATGTTTTTTTCTCTCTGAATTAAAGTAAGGCAGCCAGAGTATGTGAGGCTCAGCTGGTTTTAGAGTCAGACTTTCCCTATTCCTGGAAGAAAATTTACCCTCACAGATTTAAAATCTCTTTGGTTGTTAAGAATTTAAATAACACCTTATATAAATGATGACTTACAACAATACTGTAATTTGTGGAGTATGTATTACATTCACTTTATTATAGCTAAAATCATGACATGAGTAATGATGGTGAAAGAAGTATCTCAGAAGGACAGCAGGAAATTATCAGAACACCAGTGATGTTGATAACTATAAGCAAGCTTTGCCAAATAAGTTAACTTAATATAACAAAGCACTACTGTCAGTGACATGCCCAGTTCCTTAGACTCAAGCATGGTTACACAGTTGGTATCCACTTTTTTCCAGATTTTAAGCAGTTTTTCCAGAGTCTTTAGAAATACTGTCCTACTTTGATATTATCCTGGTCTAGGTTTATTCCTATAAAGCAAGTACTGCCACAGAAAGTTGAGTTAGGTGTAGCCTTTGAATGGGAGGCTTATCAGGCCGGGCAAATAGGCTTACTTGTACAGCCAAAGCCTCCTAGACAAGTTCAATCAACCACAGCACAAGCAAAAAGAACTCTTAAATCATTGTATTTGAAGATGTTCCATTATTGTCCCAAACCAGCAAGTTCTGATGAAAGTCCAAATACACCTTCTGAAAACAAGGCATGAGCTCATGAAGAAACAGCTGGCATCTTAACAGAAGTGTTGTTAGAATTACAGCAAGCGTTTCACAAAGAGGAAAATATTGTTTGGGGACCAGATCGGATGGCTAAGACAGTTGGGTTGATTAAACACCAAGCCATTAAGAGTTTTGTGTCAAAACACTTCTTACCCATGGCAGGAAATTTGATACTTTAGTGTATATTCCATATTTTCCTTGCCTCCCACACCCTTCTCCCCAGCTGACGATACCAGTAACAAAATAAGTGCCATTGTATTCGGTTACATGGGGGCCTCCTCCATCTCCTCGGCAGGCATCTCGTCCATCTTTATTATAACCTGCACAGAACATGTTTCTTGTGACTAAAAAACGAATAGCTTGCTTGCAAGTTTTCCTGTCCACATAAGGGATCTGAAGCACTTTCATTCTTCTGACTGGCTGCGCGTGTTCATATGACTCCCCAAAGCCACTGACGATTCCAAATGTTTGGTTCATCAGAATATGATTAGCAAAGTCTTCTTCCGGAAGGCATGCTGGGACAACATCCTCAGAAAATGTGATAGGCTCTTTTAATTTGATGAGGGCTATGTCACTATCATAGGTTTTAAAATCAAACTTGGGATTTGAAATTATTTTTTCCACTGTGTGCAGTGCAGTATTTGGCTCTTCCTTTTCTCTGTCCACCATCCCTGTATCAGATTATTAAAGCAGTTGTTAACAAGATTATACCAGCAAGCCCAAACAGGACCTCAGTAAAAGATAGGACTAAAGTATCTTGTACTCGGAATAGACATTATTACTGTACAAATAAAATAGAGCTGGTCCGTATCTTGATGCTGTAACATTTTATTTCAATTTTGGAGAGGTTTTTAGATGATTGCCAAAATGCCAAGCACATTTAAACTCAAAACTTTGCTGTTGGAATGACAGTCTCAATGACAACGCTCGTGTAAAGTTCTGGCTGCAACATACCCAGTGCTACTCCTCATATACAAACAAAACCCCAGCATTGAAGAGTAGGACCTTGCCCCTGTTCTTCGTAGAGCAACACAGTTAAACAGACATAAACTGGAAACATTCATTGTCTTTAACATTCTGCACATAAAAATATAAGAACTTGTTTATATTTAATCTTCTCAACTTGCTTGAAGACTCTTTTGGAATTAAATTGACAGGCATTGGTGTCTAGACAGTTTTTTAGTTACTACTGCAGGAGTATTTATTTACCGTAATAAATAATGAAGGTAAGGTTTCAAGTACCCAACAGTCTCAGACTAATATCTACACGCTGTCAAAGCATTTGTTGTTAGTATCTGCATGTGGCATCTGGAAGAATTCAAGGTTTGGCCAACACAGGGAATTGCATGAAGGTGTAACCTTAGACCAATTAACTAAATCTAAAACTAAATGTGGAAGAACTTCTTTACAGTGAGAGTGACTGGAACAAGCTGCCCAGAGAGGTTGTGGAGTCTCCTCTGGAGATATTCAAGACCCATCTGGATACCTACCTGCATGACCTACGGTAGGGAACCTGCTTTAGCAGGGGATTTGGACTCAATGGTCCCTAGAGGTCTCTTCCAACCCCTGCAACTCTGTGATTCTGTGAAATCAGCTCAGTGTCACTTGCCCACATATTTTCCCAGTTCCTATCACAGACAAGCTATGCTGGGCCAAGCAAGGATTAAAGAAACTGTCCATTCAACCAGGCTGAACATGCAATTCATTGCTAGCCAGTAGACAAGACAAAGCAGTGAGATATATCTGTGGATAGTTCAGTGTCTTGCACATAGACACTAAAATACAGTTTTTGGTAGCACTTATTTTTATAGTAAAGGTCAAAATGACAACTCACCAACAAGAACCTGTAATCCCGGGGAATTGTAAACACAGTGAGCTGCAGTAAGTATAAAATACTCATTCAGAATTGTTCCCCCACAAATCCATCCACCAGGCCTCTGTATTAGAACAGCCTGCAAAGAGAGGAAAAAGCAAAAGTGCAAAAAATGCATGCACAGGGAAATCCTCAACAGCTAGTTGAGTTTCAAGTACTTTTCTTAAAGAAGAAATTTTCATGTGTATTTTCTGTCAACAGCATCCTCAATTCAGAAGTGGTGAGAGTTACACTCAAAAAAGTGTAGCCACCACAGTGCGGAAACTTGACAAGACAGACATTTTTTCTGGCTCAAAGTTGAGTTTGCATACTCAGTCATTATTATTTTCTAAACAAATTTGGTTAATATTCTAATGGTATTATTCCTCTCTGTTTTTTGTTTGACTTCAGTCATGGTCAAAACAGGAACTCCAGCCATCCTTTCAACGCTGCCATGCTGCAATCCAAGTAGCTGTGTGGCTGGCAGGGAAGGGGTTCTGAGGAGAAGTCCAGTTCTACACTCGATGTCTGCCACTCTCCTTCTCTCCAAGCCTCCTCCTCTCAGCATGTTCTTGATTTTGAAAACAATCATATTTTCATTTATGGTAGTAGACCTATGCAGAAATGTGTCATTCAAGAGGGAGAAACCACCAAATGTTGACACCAGCTTGTTTCGGACCACAGACTCCTCTTCCCACTGTCATCCAGGTCTGCACCTTCACCCTCCTTCCCCGCTGCCACCACTCTCATCATGGTTGCAAGCACAGCCAAGAGCCCATAACTTCACTGTTTCCAAACGTCCTGCCAGTTAATTGCCATGGTGAGACCTATTTGTTCTACCAGTCACCATGCTATGAGTGAGCAGCATGGCAGGTTGAACCCGTTGCTTTTGGCAAGTGGTGGGCTATGCAGTGTTGCCCCTGTTTATCTTCTATGCACCTAATAGACAGGGTCTATTCAGACCTATTAGATCTGCCCTGTTGGAAGAGCTGCAAGTCCTGCCTCAAGCTGAGCTACATCACCATGGCAAGAAGGGATGAGGGGTATGGTGAAGTTTAAATGATTTCCAGACCTGGTGAGTACCTGAGGTGTTAAACCTCTTGGGAGTAAGGAACCTTACCTGCCACGGACAGACGCTGGGTATACTGCCAGCCTCTTCTACTGCCTTAGAGTGGTTGCTTGGAGCTTCAGTTGTTTCCTCATTTTTAAGATGATCTTCTGGACTTGTAACCTTTTCTTGATCCACTTCATGATTTCTCTTAAATTTACCACATGGGAACTTAACTGCAAAGGCAAAAATGAGACACTAATACTTGATGTCTGAATCTGACTGAGAATTTGGTGCACCTGTCCCTTATTGACAGCAAGGCTGTCCCATCTGTAACCCAATGCAAACCAGCTGTGAAGGCCCAGCTGCTATTACCAGCCTTCACTTTAGCTCAGAACTGCCTTACTTGGTGGTCTGACAGAGCTCTCAGTGTAACAAACAGCTTCATGGCCAGCAAAGTAAATCCAACTTTCAGTGCACCTCTTACTGTTCTTCACCACAAGAAGTGTCTCAAATTTGCTGGAACATGGGTTTTGCAGTCAAAAGCAGCCTTTAGATTTGTAGATATGTATATGCTGTGGAGGAAAATGGTTTGCAAGGAAACAGGTTGCTTTCAGGGTATCAAATCTTTGTGAAAATGAATGAAAATTAACTTAAGAGTTCAACTCTTTGACAACAGCTGATACGATTGCTTTGATTGCAGTTAGATACTCAGGTATCCTTATCAGGGTTGGCTCTGCAAGAATTTTCATGATATTTACAAGAACTTCACAAATGCAAAAGGGAAACAGACCAGGCTTGTTGAAAAATGAAATAAAAATTCCAGTTCTAAAACTTGCTCGTGGGTTCAGCAGTTCCAAAGTATTTAGAAGTTAAAAATCTTCCATTATTGGTATTGCTATTTTCATGTACCCTTTGGAAGATGGGTTTTGTACAATTTGATATTGGTTAGATTATCACCTTTTGCTAAAGAACTTTTCATTGGTAACAATTCAAGCAAGCCAGATGCCAACATTATTCCTTATGCTGCAACAGCACTGCAATATATCAGCCCTTCCTAAATGCAGAAAAGATGTGATGTGTGTCTAACAGAATGAACTTTAAGTGTGGCTTCATACCTACAGGAACACAGGTTTTGTTGTCATCATCCAGAGCATAGCCAGAAACACAGGAACATACCACTCCTTCATCTTCCTCTTTGCAGAACTGCGTGCAGTTCCCATTGTTGACCTTGCATGTACTTGGTATGACTGCAAAGGAGGCAAGATTAGAGACAGTTTCCATATTCATGCTGATTTCATAAAAGCACAAGCAGCTATAAAATCTTGCTTGCAAGCATTATTCAAAACCCTCACCACTTTGTAACTCTGTGCAGTTCCTGCCAAAGGCCTCCAGTAATCACAAGTATAAAAACGAGCATTTTTAAGAAACCCATAAGCTGTTAATGAGACCATTATCATTTCACATATTATGTTGGAATAATTCCCCAACTATAACTTGCAGCTCTTTGAGAGCACAGGCTCAGATAATCTACAATGAGAGGAACAGAGAGAGAATAAGAAATCAGCAGCAACTTGACTGTCAGTCCCCGGCACTACGAGCTCACAGGCACAATAGGAAAAATCTTCCCTACAGTAACAGTGTGAGAGCAAGGAGAGGTAAACTAGTCCTAAGAAAAGTGGTCTAACCCTTCCTACAGGTTTGTAGGATTCCACAGTTCACCTGTGCAGCTAACCCACTCTTAGCTTTATAACAACTAAATGTGTAACAACAATATCCATACAGAGTTTCCCACAGTGTGGCATGATCCCATTGCTTCTTGTCTTCACTTTTTGTCTAGTGGAAACGGAGACTACTTCAGTTCCTTCCTTGTTTTGTTACATACTTTAGAGACTACCTTGGTTATGCATTGTGGGGCTAAGGGAGAAATTTTGTTTTGCTCTTCCTGAATTACCTCCTATTTATGTTGGACTACTGTACTGTTTTTTTTACAAGATGGTCTTGAATCTCATGTTGATTTATGGTAGTCTTTCATTCTGGAACCAGCTATAAATATCAGGAGTAAACACTCTCTCCCGCCCTTCACGTCACTGCGGAAGATACTGAATAGCAGAGGTCCTAAGGCTCACCTGTGTGGAGCCCTGCATTCTCTATCAGCTTTCCTCTGACACTGAAATGCTGTCTAGCACGGCCTCATAGCCTGATGTGCACCAACCTCTCTGTAGTTTCATCTAGATCATGCCTCCCTACCTGCTACAGTGAGAGTATTATATAAAATGATGTGGATGTATGGCATCTTTTGCAGCCTGTTATCCCGTCCTTGGGGGAAATGAGATTGGTGTGATGTGATTTGTTTCTGACAGCTGCAACTCAGCAGTTTCTTTTCTCCTTGCTGAACACAAATAATCTGATACCTTAAAGAAGAAAGATTATCTTCACCAATGGGGAAGCATTCTCCTTGTTCTCTCTTTCTATACCTATATTCTTAGATCAGCGCTTGGTTTTCATGTTTATCTTATTTTATTTAGGCCTTAGCTGTTCTGTTTTTATGCCAGGATGTTTGCAATTCTTTTATGCTGATCCTCTGTGATTTGAACTAATTCTGTTTTTTTCTATGCTTCCTTTTGGAGGTCAAGTCTTGAAGCAGCTCATTATAATAATTAATCCTCCTTTCCTTTTTTTGACCATGGGATAGTGTGACATGTAAGAAAGCTTTTATTTTAATAGACATATCCAGATATTTTCTCTCTTTTAAAGATACATTAATTTTATTCTCTTGTTCTTTTTCTTCCTTCATAATAAGCTCTGTCATTTTACAATGTGGAGTCCTGGCTCTTCTCTGCACTATTAAACACCATGAGTTCAGTTTGTCAGTAGCTTACAAATCGAGGCTGATAATAAGGATCATTGAATTCTCACATCCCTTGAGGACATAAGAACAGCACATCCTTTGTGCAGTCAGTTTGAAACCACTGCATATTGACATATTAACCCTGTCCTTAACACCGACACAACCCCTTCACACCAAAATGGTATTCCCCCAATGACTCAGCCAAGAATATACTGTAATATACTGTATAACTGTAGCTGGCAAATGGGAGCAATGTGGGTAAGAAAGCAAAGCTAACAGGTTTCCCTGCTGGCGCTCTGCTCCACAGAGTGCAAATGATGGCAAATAGTTACGTGCGGCTGAGGCAAAGCAGCACAAAGCCAAGTTAAAGTGAAGACTGTACCTGTTTGCAGTGTCTGAAGGAAAAGGAGGACAATGGGAAGAAGCCACACTGCCCGACAGTGACACATCACTGCCATCCTGTGAGCTCATTCGGTGTCTCTCTCTGGTTTTCCTGTAGGGCTCTGGGGCAGCTGCTAAATAAGAAGCACTGCAGAGCAAAGGTCGTTAACTCAGGAGAAAACAAAACTGCTAAGGGCAAAGCGTGGGCTCAGAGTCACCAAAGGACAATGTTAAAGCAGCAAAAGCCACTGCGTCACAGCAGTGCCACTCTGGCAGCTTGTAGGTGCCTTGTGACAGCAAAGCTTCACAAAGGCACCAGGCTGGACAGTACTTTCACAAATGCATCAATTTCCACCTTATTTTGGACATATATATGTATTTATTGGCTAATGCCACTCCATGGGGATAGCTGATGACAGAGCTTTGTGGTCTGAGGCTCTGACTATTCTGGATAATTCTTCAGCTGAAAATGAGTTCCATCTGGACACAGCACCTGCAGCAGTGTGTTTCCCTGCCATGCTGGAGGATATCAAAAAGGCGGCCTTCTTGCCCACCTTCATTCCTTACACCAGCCCCATTGTGCTGCATTCTTTCTCATTTCTTACGGAACTCCAACATTTGAGACTTCACGCAGATAAAACCTATTAGAAGGCTTTTCCAGCTGCAGAGGTAGAAGGATTTCCACAAGACCTCTTTGAATTTTCCTTGCTGCAAAGGAGCTGGACTCTTTTTATCTTCACCACAGACATGAATATCTGATTAGTTTCTGCTTCTCTACAGCAGGCCCTCCCCTCCCCTCCCCTCCCCTCCCCTCCCCTCTATTTTCTTTTTTTCCCACCCATGGAAGCTGTTGCTGTGTTTCTGCTCAGGCCTTCCCTGTTTTAGTCTAAAGAAGCCTCATTTTTCTCATGAGATCCAGTGCCTCACGTTCAAGAGGCTCTTGCCCAGATACTTCATCTTGGACTAGGCCTGACAAATGCCCTAGCTTCTTATTCATAGAACAGGTTCATTGAATCACTGAGGTTGGAAAAGACCCTTGACCAAGCCCAACCACTGATCTGACACTACCAAGTCCCACCATTAAACCATATCCCTAAGGTCTATGTCTACATATCTCTTAAATACCTCCAGGGACAGGAACTCCACCACCGCCCTTGGCAGCATATTCCAATGCTTGACCACCATTTCTGTGAAGAAATTCCTCCTGACATCCAATCTAAACCTCCTCTTGAGCAATTTGAGGCCATTTCCCTACATCCTGAGAAAAAGAGACTGACACCCTCTTTAATGCAACCTCTATTCAGATTGTTGTAAAGAGTAAGGAAGTCTCCCCTCAGCCTCCTCTTCTCCAGACTAGGCAATTCCAGTTCCAAACGACCTCAGTTCCAAATTCATCATATTATTCCTCTCTAAAGCTTCAATGTGATTGCACTCTGCTTGCCACCCTTCCTTTCTACCATTTCTACTCAGCAATGCCTTTTCCTTGAAGGCTGAGAAAGCCTGAGCACCTGAGGGTAGCTTTGAGCTTCCACTTCCACCATTTACCATTGGTAAATGGCAGCTCTTGACTAAATCAGCAGTGATTGTTTGCCATGAGAAGTTCTGGCATTTTAAAATCCACCAGTTTGCACTGCTGCTGTGTGCTCTACCTCTTGCCTGACTCTTAGGACCTGTTTCAATTTTGCTAGGTGAAATTGCCCCAAAATAATTCATCTACATATACAAGTATGCTTTTATTCTGTCTTTTCTTGCTGGCCCTAGAATTGGTTATGAGTCTTGACAGGAGACCAAGTAAAACGCCATCAGCAAGGGAAAGATGCAAGCAGACATTTCACTCATGTCTTCTTGGTGCAGAGACAGCATTGCAGAATTAGGAAGGAATATGAAAACCCTGTGCACTGTAGGCACCACGATACAAGATTAAAGCTTGGTAAAAGATAAACTCTGATTGCAAAGCCCAAGGACAGTCTCTTGTACACTACAGAATAACGACACTTCCTCTCTTCCCAGTAACAGCCACTCTTACCAGAGGGAGGTCCTCTCCTCAGCCATCCCAACACTTTACATACATAGTCCAGTCCAAGCGTCACTTCAGGCTTCGCAGACACAGAACGATGCCCTTAGCACAAGTACTCGTATGGGATTTGGGTAGCACCTGTGCCTGAGCACTTCCCTCAGAAAAGGAATGTTTCACCCAGATGGTGTATGGGGTGAATGTGGGACAAAGGGTTAGAAGGTACAGTGGACAGAAAAATTCATGGAACTAACATCACTGAACAAACATTTAAATAACCCTGCTGCAATTTTATACAGGTAGAGATCATCAATCTGGGGTAAATGACCTGCAGTTCTTCATGTCTGCATTTTCTGCTGACTGCAGCAGTACCTTGGTGCTGAGCAGAGCTGTCTTTCTAGTTTTTCAACCTGTCTTCCTCACAGCACCTGCTGTACAAAACTAGTCAGTACCCACTCAAACCCTAAGAGATAAGTGGCAGGTGTCTGGCAAAGTTTAGCGTACCTCAGACAGCATAGGAGCATCATAAATCAGAGGAGCCTTGGAAAATCCATCAGGATAGGTAGGGAACTAGACACAATAGTGCATAATAAAAAGCTTGAGGAAATTGGGTTTGTTAAGCCAGGGAGAGTTGCATTTAGATCTTTCAACAAGGAAAGTTTCAAGTGGATATGACAAATCTTTAGCTGTGAGCGTGCTAAAATACACCAACATGTTGCCCAGAGGGGTAGCAACTTTGCCTTAAAAGTTTTCAAAACTTGACCAGACTCTGAACATTCTGATTTCTCTTTGATGTTAGCCTTGCTTTAAGCATGGGGTAGGACCAGACAGCTTTCACCCATCCCATCTACTGCAAATTATTCCATGATTTCTGTGACTAGAACTGCAGTTCAGAAGGTCTGAAGAAGAATGTATGCAGGAACAGCGCTCCACGTACAAAAAACTGAGCGTTGAGCCACTGCTAATCATAAGGCAAGGGAAATGTGTCACATGTTTGTTTGGAGACATACACTCTTTCTTCACTTCCAAATGAGACTCTGTCTTCATATATGTGTAAGCTGTCCAGAGGGAATAAAAAAAGAACAAAAAAGAAATAATGTTTTATTTCAAATGCTGATGTACACCGATAATACATCTTACAGTAGCACCTGGAACAACTACACACAGAAGGACCTTTCCGATCCTCAGCCATGCACAATCCAGAATATGATACAGGAAACAGTGAACATACATGTTATTTTTTTCTGAAGGAGCAGAAAATAAGTGTTCAAATTAAACTAGAGTAGAGTACAACCATATAAAGCAACACAACACTTTATTTAGCTGCTGTGACATAAGTGTGAAGTTTTGTGGAACGTGGTTATTTAGCAACACACTGAATACTTACTTGTGTCTCAGCTTTGGCCAAGGAAGCTTCCCTTCTCCCTTCATCTTCTAAAGACAACCACTTCTACCAAAGGTAAAAGCTAAAAAGCTCTCGTGGGAACAAACTCCCTACCGAGTCAGTGGGCTGCAGTAGGAGGACTGACTGAAGTCCTGGCCTTCCCACTACCATCATGTTATGTCCAGGAGCCTCTAGTGGAATCAGTTGGGCAAACAGACAGGAACCAAAATGACAATATGAAAGTAACCAGTCAAGCAATTAGAAGACACCAATGAGCAGGCATTTTGTTTGGTGAAAGCCCCTTACTGTACAAACTCAAAACAACACCAGCAGACCACATATACATGCTTAAAATCAAGAAAATAAAAGAAAGAAAAAAGAGAAGCAGCACCATAACTTCAAGAAACCAGCTTTCAAAACAAGTTTAGCAGATGTGGCTAAAAAAAAATAATTAAAAAAAAAATTTCCATTAGAGAAACTGCACCTTGTTTCCTAACGGGAGGATTGAGAGCCACACCACTACTACTTTTGTCTCATGACTGTCCTTACCCAACGTAAGAATCTGGACAGTTTGGTATATATACCGTATTTGCCCTTCCTTGCACATCCTTCTCCCCAGCTAACAATTCCAGTAACAAAGTAAGTATCCTTATATCTGGTTACATGGGGGCCTCCACTGTCTCCTTGACAAGCATCCTTTTGCTCTGTTTCATAACCAGCACAGAACATGTTTTCTGTTATTGCAAAGTTAGTGGACTGCTTGCAAGTGCTCCTATCAACATAGGGAACTTCAAGCACTTTCAGTCTTTTGGAAAGCCGTCCAGCTTCAAATTCACGCCCAAAGCCACTAACCATCCCAGACTTTTGGTTCATCAGCACTTCATTGGCAAAGTCTGCTTGTGGGAGGCATGCTGGGACAACATACTCAGAAAACTGTATAGGTTCCTTCAGCTTTATGAGGGCTATGTCATTATCGTAAGTCTCGGCGATGTACTTAGAGTGAACAAATATTTTTTCTGCAGTATGCGTAGTTTCAGAATGTTCTTCCTTTTCTCTATCCACTTCACCTGTACAAGATAATTAAAAGGATCATTAATAGGATAGGATAATAGACATTAAGAACAGCCTTGATAAAGGAGGACGCTAGTATTCCCATTGCTACCACTTTGACTAAGCCTTCATATTGTACAAGTAAATTGCAAGAATGGACTGCAATATTTATTAGCCCCACTTGGATGCAGTTTCAGCTCCAAGGTTTTGTGTATGAAGATTTCTGTACCAGTTTATGTAAATCAGCATAAATTCATTCAGCTAAACTAATACAAATTTGGTGGATGTTTTACAGCAGACTGAGCCTGGCCTATACTGGGAAAGAGCATCTGCTCTGGATCAAAACTACGAGTGCAAATACAAAATTGTGTTGATCTAGTATCACTTCTCAGAAGTGGAGCATTGAGCTAATGTGAGACGAGAGTTTCTTCTTCCTCTAGTCTGTGTGTCACAGCTTTCCTCAGTGTTCCTGTAGAAAAAAGTTGGCGTGTTTCAGACCTGAAGGAAAAAAATATGAGCTTTCTGGAGAGGCATTACTCTGACAAGCACAGCGCTCGCCAACACTTCTAGAACATTTGTTCTTAAACCCTTTCAGCTACCTGGCAAAGAAGAAATTATCACCATTACCACCTTCTACTTCAGCTGCCCCAGTGATTACATAGCAGGATTTCTGCAATAGGAAACAGCAGATAGCATAACACCACCAAAACACCAAACTGATAACAAACCAGTTGATATGACTACATCTAACATGGGTATTAGAGCACAGAGAATCAGTCCGCAACACATCCTCAGACATCACAAGAAAAAAATACACAGCACTTTACCAACAACAACTTTGATCTCTTTGGATTGGTTTATGCAGTGAGCAGCAGTAAGGATGAAATCTTCATTCAGTATAGTTCCGCCACAAAACTCTTCCCCTTTCTCATTTATCAGCACGGCCTACGAGAGAAAAGAAATGCTAAGTGCAAAATTCAAAAGAGCAGCTTAATCTCAATGAGCTATAAACAGGTGATTGTTTTCTCTGCACAATGAACGCGTGCATATTACAGTAACATGTATGCAGCGCTACACAGATTGTCCCTAGTACTGCATACACATGTGCATATGCTACAGATCAGCAGGTACTGTTACAGAGTCTCAGCTGTCTTCCTGTGATACAGAGGTTCAGCTTTCTGACTTCACAGTGCCTCCTTTTAGGGACACCTGCTAGGAACAAGATGCTGGCTGACTAAGCAAGGAGCATGGGCCTTGACTTATTATCCCACAGAATTTCTGCCCAAGGTCTATTCCTGTTCAACCCTCCTAGTGTCCTGAAGACAGGGACAGATTTTGGCTGGTCTGAGCTCAAGAGGAAAAGTTAGTTATGCATGCTTCCTCTGACATGCTGTCAAGTACACTGTCTAAAGGGACTGCTATCTTGGGGAACAAGGATGGAAAGCTGCAAGACAAAGGCACTGAGAATGTGGTTGTACACTTAGAGTACTCAAGCCACACGAAGAAGCAGCAAGCGTAATTCCCTGATAAGCAGTGGCTTTGGCTCTGCAAACAGCCTCTACAACACATGCACAAATTTACTGCATGATATTGACTTTTGCTACTAAAGGTTGGTTCAGTTAAGCTTGGGTAGTACTGGCCAAGCCATTAGATCAGCAATCTACTAAAAGTGTTTAAGCTCTGTGCTCACATGGCTGTGGGCACCTCCTCATACCTGTGTCAGATCTACACAACACTATTCCCATACAGAACTGGAATATGACGCTAATGGTCCCAGTGAGTGAGCAGATCAATATGGAAAAGCACTCCATGATACATCCCACTCAGAGAAACAGAGAAGGTAAGCCATCATTCCTTAGAAAGGTTGAGCAAAGAAAGGCAAAGAGAGATGACAAAGAAAGGCAGATGCAGGTCAGCTCTGCCAGAACAGCAGAGCTTATGCACAGAACTAGAGCGCAACCTGTAAAGACAACAGTGTTGAACCAGCACTTCTCAGAAGCCCTCTCTGGTAACAGGTTAAAAGCAGCACTACCTAAAATGTCACAAAATTTTTCCTTTTGACATTCTAAGGCTGCAGTTTGCAGAAGAGCACATACAAGTCCATGAGTTCATGTAACTCAGCCAATTCCAACTACAAAGAGCACACAGCAGAACACAAACTGATTAACAGAACGATTAAGCAGTTTCCCTCAAAAACATGTGCATCAGATTTACCTGCCATGGGCATTCGCCAAGACGACACTCATCCCCACCTACTATCCTGGTATCGACATTTGGATCTGTGATAATCGATCCGTTGCGAGGAGGGGGAGTTGGGCTTTCTGTGGTAGTAGCAAAGTCCTCCTCCAGACTTGTTCCATTTGTGGAGGGGACATCTTGGTCACTAGTTGCATTGGTACTACTATTAGTAGGTAAAATGATAGACCTCTTAACTCTTTTCACAAGAACTTTTCCACATGGGTACTTAACTGTAAAGACAAGAATGCTACAATTAGAGAAGAAGGACCCATGCAAGAGGAGACTCTTTGACAACACCATCTGGCAGTAAATCAGCTAATGCAGCTGTTTTCAAGACTAACAAAACCCTGGCAGATGCAACAAAGGAGGAAGAGCAGATGTTTTGGCAGATGAAAGGCATTTGCTTGTCCTAAAATTTGTCCATAAGTTCAGTCTCTGCACAGTGTTTTCAAAGTATTTAAAGTTATCTTCAATTGTTTACATTGCCATATGCTTGTCCTAGCTCTTACTACAATCATCTTAATTAGAAAACTCGGTGTACTGTGTAAGAAAGATGGCCCAGGTTGTACAGGATATAAAAACCAACGTCAGGATCAAACAGTTGACTCACATTCCCCTCTCTCCCCCAGTTTGTTGGAATACAATGAAAATGTACTTAAAATAGCATCAATCTTAATGATTTAATGTCAGCTGTTACTATTTAATTTCACTAACTGAAATCAGAAGTTTTTGCAAGTGGCTATTTTATACAGAATGTAAGATACAACTACAATTTTCTCTACAACTACAACTAAAGATACAACTACGATTTTCTCCTGTCAACAGCACTTTATTTCCTCAGGTAGTTCTGTGAGAAGCACCCTGAAAAGGGTGCCTCAGCTTTATTCTGAGAAGTTGATCACATCACATCACCTCACGCATGGAAGGCTTTGAAAATACAAACCAGTTGGCCTCAGTCTTAAACCGATGCCATGTAGAATATGGTTCAGAAGATATTCTTTAGCTGTGAAACAAGCCCCACCACCATTGCTATTAGTTTACCATGCGGCTTCGTACCTTTTGAAACACACTGTTTGCCATCTTCTGCCAGCTCATACCCACTTGTACAGGAACACATAACATCCTTCTGCACACTTTTTTTGATGCTGCAGAACTGCTCACAGTCACCATTGTTTATTTTGCAGTACTTCGGTATGACTATAAGGAGATAAGTTTGGAGAATAAACACTGACTTCACAGAAGATCTTGAAGTTCACCAAATTAAATGGCACTCTTTAAACAAGACAAGTAAATCTCCCTGTAAAAGACCTGAAGCCCATTTTAATAACAGCACGAGTGGCTAACATTAGCTTACACCTTACAAAGGAAACACATCCACCACATGAAACATACTTGTGAAACCCAAGTGCAAACAGTGGCTGTGTCACAGTGAGCTTCAAAAGCAGACAGTGGAGGAATTAATAAAATACAGAATCACAGAATCACAGAATCACACAGAAGTGCGGTTATTGGTAAACCCTCACCTGATTCCTCCCTCCTGCCTTAAAAAACTCAGCTCCTCACCACTCCCCTCAGATCTGTTTCTGAACTTCAGTTCCATACCCTCCACTCTTACTTCTGGACAATCACACTCCAGCAACATCACTAGAAGTAGCTGCACACAGATGTGAGACTCAGGAAAGATTTATAAGAAAATAAGATGATTCCTTGCAAGGCTTAAAAGTCTCTGCATTGTCTTCTGAGATCTGCCTTCTTTGGTTCTTCATGCTGTGAGCTGAGCGGGACTGTAGTTCTGAGCTTGGAGTCCAGGCTCTTTGATATCAGCAATAAGAATCTTGTGGTTCTTAGATTTATTGTCATGCTTTGGGGATTTAAGCTTACATAAAGAGGCACTGTGATAATTAAAAGTGCTTTCTTTGGAGCAAGTGTAACGTTGGAGCACTCACTATCACTATCCAGACACTGAGCCAGAGGGCTTTCTGTTTCTGACACGCTTCCATCTCATTGTTGACAGCCACCCATTCTACGCATTTTTCCAAGTGAAAAATAATGCTTGCTAGTGGATTGTTAAGTCTCTATGCTTCTGCAACCTGGCATATTCACTGCCACAATTCTCTGAAGGAGAAACCTACCAAATTCACAGTTCTTGCCTTGATAACCATCCAAACAGGAGCAAGTGTAGGAACCAAGTCCATCTTTACAATGTCCACCATAGTGACAAGGATTTGAGCTGCACTGGTCGCCATCTACAAAAACAAACCAAAAACCAAATTGTTGTTAGAGAAAATACATTTTCAATGAACTCTGAAGGAGGGGGTTAGTTTTGACATGCAATCATTCTTTTTAAGACACGTGTCTTGCGAGTGGCCACATTCCAGGCAGAGTAAGAGCAACTGCAATCATTCCAAATAAGTGTGATTCATATATATATCCTCAGTTTTGCAATCTGTTTTTGGTGGCTACTGTTTGACAGTGTGTAGTTACAGCTTTTTTCCTAAGAAGACAAATTAATACTTGCTTGTCAAAGTGTACATTATTTACGGTGAAGACTGTAAAAGCAGACTGGACGTTTCCATGTTGCAACTACTGTCTAAAGCATTTCCCTGCCATTTCCACATAATAATAACTCAACTATTAGTTATTTAAAGGTCATCTCGTCCCACGTGCATATGTTTTGCCCACAGTATTGCTCTTTTAAAGCAACCCGCATATGAATCAGAAGAAAAACAAAATAAAACACTTTAAAAGCTCTTCTAAATCCATGTTTGCGGGCCAAATTCCTGTTTCATGCTGCTTGTGGTACCAAGAATGTCCCATTGTATCCACTGAGGTACGAGCATTGGTGTCAAGGAATTAGCTCTTACCTCACTCTCCCTGTATTTAAGCTGGGATCTCCGTATTTGAAACACAGTTCTACAGCCTCTCTTCCTTTCCATGACATGAGAACAACTGCCTGATTTGACCCCAGTCACACGTAGCTCACAAATAAAACAGTCACAAGAAGGGAAATCAGGTTGTGCTGCATTTGGAGGCATGTACCACATAGCAGCCCTTCCTCCCACCCCCACGAAGGCGTCTCACACTTGCACTGATGCTTGCTACCATGGTCTCTCCCACATAGCAACCTGCAGTAACAAATGCATTCCTGCATCACATGAACCAGCCAGGCCCTTCTGAATTGCATGATAAGAAAAGGAGGATATCTGGAGAACTGATGCTTGCTAATTAATTGCCTTAGAAGCACACATATGTCTGAATGTTACCACCTATTCTGCTCCATTTGGAGCAGCTGAAAGAACAGCAGTGCCCACAGAAGAGAGAAGATGCAGGATACTGCGCATCCCAAGGATCCAGTGTGCCACCTGCATAATGCCCCTGGCTGTGAACTCCTCTGCTGAAGTCGCATCTGCCACAGAGAACACCTGTGGGGCTTTGTGTACTGCCCCACAACTCTCCATCCCTTCTGTACCTGAACGTGGCCGCAAACATCAGCATTCCAAACACTGCATCCACGTGATCCACCACAGAGGTGTTGAAGACTGATGTTTATCCTCCACAGTGGAAAGGCAAGACCACATTTATTAAAACAAATGCACACTGGAGGCCTGCAGCACAGCTCCTGGTTTCTGCCTCCTCTGTTGTACTGGAGGGCTCCGTTCAGTAGTGGACTCAGCTAAGCAGCATCCTACTGACAGAAACCATAGTTTCTTAATTTTCACTGTGCTGCAGTTGCTGCAGGGGACTGAGTTTTATATCAATATTGCACAAAAACATTGCAGAATCCCCTACTAAAAAAAGAAATGAGAATGAATTGTTCTAACTTGGCTGAGGACAGCTGTGGTTTTCAGAACTTCTAAACACCAATAAAGCATGCATGGACTGTGGTTTGGGATGTATGAAATTGGCATTTCCGCTGTGAGCACTGGCACTGATGTTCCACTGCCTGTATTCTCATGAGAAAATGGTTTGAAAATTTCCACTTCTGTTCACTGCAGCACTGACGCAGGCTTTGTTGGCAATTTCACCCTGTAGGATGCAGAATTCTTCCCTCCCTTAGAGGATTGTAAAAGCCTGCATCTTCTTTGTGGCAACTGTCTTCAATTGTCTTCATACTCAGGAGACAAAACCAAGCAATCTCTGGTCAACATTTTTGAGGTACTCTTCCTAACACAAAGGCTAGACACATACTTCAGGAGAACATGTTACCAATCAATAATACATTAAAAATATGTCCCTGTGAGCTTATTACGAACAACAGAACCCTAAAAACTACAAGTCAAACCTTCAGAAAAACAAAACCAGAAAAGACTGACTGGCAGTATCTGCCAACCCACTGGTATGTCATCCTTGAATGCAAAACAGCTCTGTAGAAAACAATTCCCACCAAATCTCTGTCTTACAGGAATCAGCAACACTGTGACATGGACAGTGGCATGCAAGTGGTAAGCGACCGTGCAGTACAGACTGATAAGTTGCACCGTCTGATGCAATGAAGTGCCACCCCCATCTATGACTCTTTGCAACTCGGACTCCTCCATCTCGGGCTGACCCTCTGCAGGATGATGAATGGGCAGAGCCAGATGCCCAGCTTCTGCTTCTCACTACCCTTGGCATGCAAAGGGCCAGTATTCTTTTTTGAGAGGACAAAGATCATCCCAGGAACTGGAGGCTGCTGAATCTTGCCGTCAAATGAAGTGACTGGGTTCAAGCAACAGCAAGGCTGTAAAACAATCAGATTCCTCTTTCAGGGGAAACAGTGAAAAGAATAAACAAGGCAGCAGGAAGTGGCTATGTAAGAGGTGCATCCTTTTTAACCTTGCGAAAAGGAAGCTTAATTTTCTAAACAAATGCAGACTCTTTCTTACCTACGTAGATACTCCAGAATTCCTCCTACAGGTTGGTGTGGGGCAAGGGAAAACAAAAGGAAACAAAGAGATGAGAATTACTGAATTCAGTTCTTCAGAAAAATATCAGAGCTTTCATACAGAAGATACCTGCAGCTAACAATTGCCCAAACAAAAATTTAATTTACAGGCAAATAGTGTCTTGCAGTCTGATATTGTCATTTAATTAATTAAATCCATCTGGTTAAAGCCATCCATAGTGCTCAGCTCAAGAGAAACAGGTCTCACACACTTTTCAAAAATACCTAAACCTCCGTAGAGATTTCTTAATGTCACTCACTCAGCATAAGGCTCTTCATTTCTTGCATAACTGTATCTTGCCCTTGGTTTTGACTGAACTTCCTTACCCTCCTGCAATGTCAAATTTTCAGCTTCCTTCCACTGTACCCCCATGGAGCAGGACATCACAAATCCTGAGGTTTAAAAATATTTTGTCTGACTTCTGTTCTTCTGTCCCTCTCACTGAGGACTCTGGGTACGCTGTCTGCCCAAGACGGTCCCTTCCAGCTAGGTCTGGTCACCAGGTAGAACAGGCTGTGCTGGTTCTGCTATGGTTCAACCCTTACGCTTTGAAGTGCCCTGGCGATGCACCCATGACTCCCCACCCAGTTCACCTCAGGGCCACTCCAAAAACATTCTGGCCAGTAAGTAACATTACAGTTAAATGAATCTGGCCTTGACTCCAGTTTCAGGGCTGTTCCACATACAGCCAATGTTCTCAGTTTCCCTCCACCACCAAGTCACTTCAGTTTTCATATATTACTTCTTCTACTGACCCTTGCTCCCATACTTTCCCTATCTCTGTAGGTCTCCCTTTAGCTTGGGCACTGACTGTAGCTCTAGCTAAAGTCAAGCACCCTCCAGGGTAGGGAAGGTAACACAAGAGTCACACACACAGATTTCATTCCACGTGGGCAATTTAACACAAAGAACTGTCCTCAGTACACGTTCTGTCAATTCAAATGTGGGAAACACAGACACAAAATGATATAAGCCCTATTAAACTTCCTGAGATAAATACGGAAAAATATCCACATGAAGTTCCATGTCAGTATTTGCCATCTCAACCTTCTGCGGGCTCTCCATCTAAGAACTCTTGAACATAGTCACGCTGCTCAGCTACACCACAAGAGAAAATAGCTCTAACATAGGGGATACCGAATTATTTAGAGGTCAAATACCTCATGATGGCAATTAAGCAGATCAGAACAGGTAAAAGAATGGAGTCTTTAACGTGGGGTGACCTTGCAAGACATAAATGATGCCTGTTTTTGTACATGTATGCCTTAGCAATTCCAGCCACAATCAAAATCACCATCTATTCTTTGTGGTAAGTGACCGACAATAACACTTGTAAGTTTTGGCTCATAATACATCAATACTATTTTGTAAACAGGACATATGTAGGCCTATGTTTCATATTAGTTCATCCTTACAGTTTTCTCATCGTCTTCAAAGGCTTCTCTTGCCTCTTCTTTTGAGCAGCGCTCCTCATTGCATTCTCTTTCAATATTGCCTTGCTTCATTTCTTCTAAAAAAGAGTTGGCACGTTTTGTTCTTTCCAAGAACTTGTCAGCACTTTCCTTCTTGATGAACACTAGACAATAGAGAATACGGTACAATTACTGGGTAACATTTGGTGGTGGCAACAAGTCGTCAGAAATAAGTGAAGAAAGAAAAACAAATCAGACCTTCTCACCGCACTACCCATAGGCAACATCACTGGTTATGTCAGCCCTCACGCAGATGGGATCTCAGGATCTCTGTGAGATCAGTAACTCCAAGACAAGACAGAGGCATGCAAAATTCTGTCCTTCTGTTGTTAGTCTTGAGAATAAAATGTGCAGGTTGCTGCCGAGGGTTTATATTTCTGTTGCTCCTGCTCTACACTCCAGCCTTGAACAGAATGACTTGCCCTGCCATGGTGAAGGCGAGGGAGGCTGCAGTCCCTGATTTGGTTTTAAAGCTGGCAACCAGGCAACACCACTGGCTGCTCTGGAGACATGTGGTCCAGAAAACAAACACCACACAAACAGAAGATGCAGTAATTTGCCAGCATGGGGATCTATTGGCAGATGGGAACAGCTGTTTCATAGTCCTGCTTTCAGAAAAGGAACAGCCCACGTGTGAGATCTACTGCCCTGCACCACCCCAAAATCCAGCATACTGCCCTTGGGTCTTTCTTCCCACGTAACAACTGTCTTTCATAGTGTTACTGCCTTACTTCTAAGTTTGCAAGTACAGCCAAGGCACCTGTATTCAAAGATTTAATAAAGAGCACAGGCAAATGAATGTCAGCTTCAGCATCCGAAAAAAGTACAGCTTGAGTTCAGGTTGCTGGGTCGTTTTATTTTTTAAAAGCTTGATGTCACAGAGCACAAGACCTGCTGCCTCGAAGTTCAAGATGCAGGTAGCTGATGATTTAATGGAAGGATCAGAGGTGTTAAACTCATCTCAGCCACTTGGCTGCATGAGCCATCATAATCCTCTGCAGTAACTTGTGCACATACTAACTGACAGGAACCACAGAAGCAACACTGTAGTAAGTAGATTGCCAATTACCTTGAAAAAAGTAAATGTTTTAGGAATGCTTGTGGATTCTGAAAGCTAGCGTTCTAAAAACCTAAAACCAGAGGAAAAAGTACTTTCCAATCACAGTGTGGAGTGCAGAAGGCAGTGCTGCAGATGGGACTTGAAAGCCAATGGGCTCAGTGGGCAGCTTGCATTGACCTTATGCAGCTCAATGCAGCAATATGTGAATTATCTGATCAGTAATCATACATTTTGATAATGGAGCCAAATTCTGCTAGTGCTGTTCATACGGAGCAGTAGCACAGAGCCTATGTGTACTGTGGTGTTCCACTCGCTCTGAGAAGGCTCTGTGCGCGAGGGCTACAGCAATCCTTGTAACTTCTAGCTCAGTAACAGTCAGTTCATTCACCCACTGCCTCATTTGTCCTTAAGTCTCTCTCTGCAGTTACAGGACAGTGACAGGATGCAGCTGATGGGGTCACTGCCACTGTACTCCTTTGCCTCCACATCACTGCTTCATGAGGATGTTTTCATAAACTTGAACTAGCCGATAAGCGTTCTCAGATCTGAGCTTCCTGCTGTCCTGCCTTCTTCGAAAACACGAAGGAGCTCTGGGTGTTGGTCAGCTCAAGTAGGACACTCCAGCAGCTGGCTGAGGTAGGACCTTACTGTAAAACCCAAGCACGCTGACTCACTTAAGGAAGAGTCAAAGCCTTCAAAGAAGCCACCCGGTGTGGCTTTCTGCTCTGAACTTTGATGTTGACCCTCGCAGCACAAACAGAGGCAGGACGCTCTCACCCCTAAGCCCCAGCCCGCGGCCAGGGGCAGCCGGCAGAACCCAAGAACGAGAGCTCTCCACGCTTGGAAGGCAGCCGTGCTCCCAGCGACGGCAGCCCCGTTCTACAGGGGGGACCCCCGAGGCTAAATCCCAGCGGCCATCATGCAGCACCCCAGATGCCCCCCGGCCGCTCTCCGCCCCGAGGTGCTGCTCTGCCCTCCGGCAGGACGCAGGTTGCCCCCTCTTGGGGGTGACAGCCCGGGGTGCCCACTCCTGGGGGCTGCAGCCCCCGCTCCCCTCACGCACCGCCCGTGTGCGGGAGGCGCTTTCCAATGCGGGCGCTTCCACGGCAGGTCCCTAAAAACTGTGAGGAGGGTACCCCCTCCTCGGCCCGGACGCCCCCCATTGCCACCCCTTACCGCCTCCTTCAGCCCGGAGCTCGTCCGGCAGCGCCGCGCAGAGCAGCAGGAGCAGCAGGCGGCCGGCCATGGTGGCGCGGGATGGGCACCGCGACGGGACGGGACGGGACGGGACGGAGCCTTCACCCGCGGCCGGGCAGGGACTGCGGTGGCGTTGCTTCACCCTGCCCAGAAATAGCGGAAGCGCCCACGAGGGGGGAAAGCCGCTGTGGGATTTCTCAGCCGGGGGGTGGCCCGATTATTAGTCTCCTCTTTTTTTTTTTTTTTTTTTTTCTTTTTTTCTTTTTTTCTTTTTTAAGGAAGAGCTTGGGAACGAATCGTCAGCTTATTGAGCAAGTGCTGGCCGAGGCTGGCCTCACTGAACCTGGTGCTGGCAGGTGTGGGGCTTGGTGCTTGATGCTGAGGGGTGCCCCATGGCAGCCCCACTCCCTGCCGCCACCACGCAGCACCTCCATGCTTCACACAACACTGCTCAATGCTGGCTACGTTGGCTTTGCCACCCTGTGGCCCCATGGCCTGTGGTGGCACAGAAATCCCTCACCCATGGAGATGGTCCCCAAAACTGGCCTCTGTCTCCCTGTTTTGGGGGGTTTCCCAGTGCTGTGCCCAGTGAGGTCTCCTTGCTGCCACAGCATGCCTTCCATTGGTTGTATGAGCTTTAACAAGACCCAGTGCTGCACTTGGGTCACAACAACCCCGGGTATTGCTACAAGCTTGGGACAGAGTGGCTGGAAAGCTGTGTGGAGGAAAAGGACCTGGGGGCGTTGGTTGACAGCCGGATGAACATGAGCCAGCAGTGTGCCCAGGTGGCCAAGACATCTTGGCTTGTAGCAGAAATAGTGTTGCCAGCAGGAGCAGAGTGGAGATCGTCCCCCTGTACTCTGCACTGGTAAGGCCGCAACTGAAGTTTTGTGTTCAGTTCTGGGCCCCTTGCTACAGGAAAGACACTGAGGCCCTGGAGCATATCCAGAGAAGTTCAACAAATCTGTGAAGGGTCTGGAGCACAAGTCTTATGGGGAGTGGCTGAGGGAACTGGGATTTTTCAGTCTGGAGAAGAGGAGGCCCAGGGAAGACCTTAGGGCTCTCTGCAACTACCTGAAAGGAGGTTGTAGTGAGGTAGGGGTTGGCATCTTCTCCCAGGTAACAGAGACAGGACAAGAGAGAACGGCCTCAAGTTGCACCAGGGGAGGTTCTGGTTGGATGTTAGGAAAAACAACTTCTCAGAAGGAGTGGTGAGGCAGTGGCACAGGCTGCCCAGGGAGGCGGTGGAATTCGCCATTAAAGAAATGTGTGCATATGGCACTGAGGGACATGGTTAGTGGGCATGGTGGAGATGGGTTGGGGTTGCACTAGATGATCTTAGAGGTCTTTCCAACCTTAATGATTCTGTGATTCCGTGATTGTTTACACAATCACGTTATGTTAAAAATATGCATAACTCTTGGCTTTGTTGTGCAAAAGTCATGCCACACAGCCATTAATATTGGTTGGATGTTTTGTCTGCATTTTGCCCTTTTTCTGCAGGGTGACTTATTCATAAATATCAATATTTACAGTAGAGAAGTCACCCAGTGGAGCCTGTAAAATCAACAGCTATTTCAGCTTGAGGGGCCTAGAGGGATGATGTTCCAATGCCAGATGCCTCATCTCGGTGAAAATGAGACTTCATTTGCTGGCTGCTGCCCCCAGTCACCTTTCTCTCTGGGAATTTTCCTCTTTTTTTTTTTTTTTATATTATTTGTTTTGCATGCTGCTTCTGCTGGCATAAATGCTTTCCTTTTTTATTTTCTCTCACTCACAATGGGTCTTGTTATGTCTTGCTATATCTTTAGGTATAACCAGGACCTCCAAGGAGTGCTTTCATACTGTAAGAGCTTGTTTCCCAGGTCTCTGGAATTTGCAGCTTTTCCCATCTCAGTTATTAGAAGAGTAACCCCCCGTTCCTCTGTCAGTAACACAGATTATGGGATGTTTGGTATCACATGTACCATATAATGCCAGCGTTCTCCTCTGGTACTAGACCACAGTAAGTGTCCTACTTGCTGATAAGCCTTTTGCGATTAATCTGATATTCAGCATGATTTGAAAGAATCCAGATTATATGGAAAGGCAAATATAGGATTAAATCTGTGGTATTGTTCATAACTCATAAATGTATTGTTAATAGCCTTACTGCAATAATATTTAGTGCAAGAAGACTAAAATCAAGTTTTCATAGCAGACCCGTAAATGTGGAATTAATCTTTTCCCGGCTTTCTTGTCTTGAGGATGCTCTACAATTCCTCCCTCTCAAATCCACCTGTTGGGACTGCAAGAGAAAGTTCCTTCACCATAAGCTAAAAGAAACACCATTTCTCTTTCTCCTACTGTTGCTTCATTATATTGCAGGACCTATCAGCACAGGAAGTTGTGAAAGCCCAAAGTGTAAATGTGTTTAAAAGAGATTGCACACGTATATGGCAAATGGGTTCATTCATGACCATTCAGACTCATGTGACTTCTTGCTCAGGAAGTCTGTACATCACTGATTACCAGCAGCCACGATGGCAGCACAAGGAAGGATTGCGGTGTACTCGACACATTACTGACAGTGTTTCTCAGCACCAAGCTTTTCTGTTACCAGAAAATGGGTGAAGAATGAAAGGGACTCTGAGTCTGGTTTGACAGGGCCTTTCTATGGCCTCTTGACAAGACATTCAAGTTTACAACAATATCAGGGTTATTTTATGTATTCAGGCAAGCATTAGGCTCATTTAAAATTGTGAACAATATCACATTTACCACGTGTCTAAGTTAATGGAGGAATGCTTCAGTACAAAAATGCCACAGAGGGATGAAGGAAAGGAAATGCTCTGGTTCGCTGCTGTCATTCCATGTACCTTTTCAACCAGTCGATGTATCTGGATACCCTTGTGTAAACCCCATAGCTGCCTTCAACAGCACAACCCTTTCCCCAGCTGACAATCCCAGTCAGAAACCAGGTGTTCTTGTACTTCGTAGCATGAGGTCCACCACTGTCTCCTTTGCAGGAGTCTTTTTTGCCGGTCAGGTCTCCTGCACAGAACATATTCTCGGTGATGTTTAAATTAGCCTGCTTTTCACATTCTTGTGTCTTTACGCGTGGCAAATCAACTCGCATCAGAAAAGTAGAAGTAGCCCCTCCATCTAGTAGCCGTCCCCATCCACTCACCGTTGAGAACTTAATGGAGGACAGCTCATACATTGCAAACCGTTTTTCAGGCAAACATATTGGCACCACGAAATCGGTGAGATTCATGGGTGTTTCCAGCTTCAGGAGGGCAATGTCATGATTGACTTGTCCATTGGTGTATTCTTCGTGTCTGATGATCTTGCTAACTCCGCTTTCTTGTTCAGTTTTCTCATCAACTTTTATTGAGTATTCACCTGGAAAAGTTAATGATTGCAGGTCATGTTGGCCAGAAACTGGATTCCTTGGGAGTTTGTGGGTGGATGCAGGAGATTTCTAGTCTGATGCTTTTTGTTTTTCACTCTGGTTTCTCAGAAGGAGAAATTAAGACAACCACAGCTTGATAACATGGAGAAGGGAGATACATACCCAGCCTCACCCGGAGCTGTTTGGAATGAGCGTAATCCAGGCAATGAGCTGCAGTCACCACCCACTCTGGCGAGAGCAGACTACCACCACAATTCCCTTTCTGATCCTGTATTATAAGGGCCTGCCAACAGAAAGCAAGTTTTTTACCTGAATCTCAGTAGAGTTCAGTTTTATATATTGCTTCTTTCTGTCATTGTACACAACTGTGTTTGAGAATACTATTCTGATTTTGCAGAGAATTTAGGAGGGAGGAGTTTTCCCATCAACATTTTCTCAATTTTTTAGCATAGATCCTGTGTATTATGGCCAAGAGTGTATCGCTAGGTAAAATTCTTAGCAGTATGGTTAACGACGAAGGGATCAGGAGGCAGAGGAGGTTATATTACCACTCAACTCCTAGGAAAGCAGGCATTCAGAACAAGGCTGAGATGAGTGATTGAAACAGGTGGAGCTGCTGGGTATGGATGGTTTGCCCAAACCTTACACTTTCAATGCATTTTAACATAACACATTTAAAATACAGAATATAAGATAATGGCTTCACGAGAAAAACAGCAATGACAACAATAAATATTTGTGGAAGACTCACTTGCCATGGACATTCACCTGGAGGACAGGTGACACCACCTACTATTCTCCCCTGAGCAGTTGCATTCTTTTTTGCCAGCACTGGTATTTTTCCACAAGGGTATTTCACTGAAAAAAAGAGTAACAAGTGTGATTTCATTGCACTGAATTCACAGCAAACTGTCTCAGACTGATTCTTATAAACATCTTCAATGGAGTTTTGTTAGCTGAAAAACAGGTTCGTAGTGTGGGAGCGTGGGCTCTCAGAATTCACCCAAAGCAGCTCAGCAGGCAGGTAGTCTTTTTGTCTGCAAACAGCCAGATATGGTTTCACATTGACATATTCATATACCACCACCATGTCTTCTGCTATGTCTTTAAGTCTGCTTCTGTTCAGGTCATCTTTAATTCTTCCAAACTGCACTTATCAGTCAGAGGTCCTTCTATAGCCTAAGCATGCACGTGAATATTGACAATAATTGAGCCTTGAGGACCAAACCTGCTTCTGAGCTATGGTGCAGAGGAAACCATGGTGTTTGGTATACATCCTTCACACAACAGATGCAAAGAACCTGTTGCTGGAATTTTGGGGTGCCAGCTGTGCTGTAACTGAACACACCATCCCTCACATCCAGCAATCATTCTGCAGTAACACTGTGATGAGAAGTGCTCTCACTTCGTCATTTTGGGAGCTATAGTTCTGATCTGAATACATCTCCATCATTTTGTAGCAGCCTCCAGGGATGGGGCACCACAGCTTCTCTGGGCAGCTGTGCCAGCGCCTCACTACCCTGTTGAGTGAAGAATTTCTTCCTACCATCTGATCAAAATTTGCCCTCTTTTTGTTTAAAGCCACTCCCCCTTGTCCTATCACTGTCTGCCCATGTAAAAAGTTGGTCCCCCTCTTTTTATAATCTTCCATTAAGTACTGGAAGGCCTCAATAAGGTTTTCTCACAGCTGAATAAGCCCAGTTCCCTCAGGCTTTCCTTACAGGAGAGGTGCTCCAGCACTCTGACCATTCTCATGGCCTCCTCTGGACCTGCTCTGACAGCTCCACATGCCTCCTGTGCTGGGGGCCACAGGCCTGGACGCAGTACTGCAGGTGGGGCCTCATAAGTTTTGCATTCTTGCAGCACACAGTCAGCAATATTGGTATTTTGCCTTCAAGAAGTCAGCAACAACAATTGCATCTTCCTCTCTTTATGCAGGCAAAGATGCACTTTAAGGCCTATGGGGCATATCAAATTCTTTGCTCTCAGCTTTTCAAAAAAGCAGCTTCCCCATCACGTGGCGTTGCAGAATCTGTTAATAAGGGATAAGCACATTACCAGTATTTTTTTTAAATGGAATTGCTGTTGTTGAGAGCTGGGTTGTCATTATCAGTTCTCCGCATGATTGCTCCATTGCTGCATGTGTGTGGGGGCTCTGCCCTCAGATCTGCTTCTTTAGCCCTGAGCACGTGCTCCCTGCAGCTCTGTCCATTATGTGCGCAGCCCTGGTGGCCTCCTGTTACCCTCTAATAATGTAATTGAAGGAGGCACCTGCAACAGAGTTAGGTGCCAGCTTAGGTATTGGGAAAACAATGAACTTGTGCTAATGGAGTCCCTTGTTGGAAGAATTTACCTTGTTGGAAGAGTGAGAGAAATATCTATCTGTACTGCCTAGAGCAACACCAACTGTGTTGGTCCTACTAAAGGGGGAGGGAGGGGAGAAGAAAAAAAGAATGGATTTTCTGAATTTCCTTTGGTTTTAATAGGCTTCTTCCTCTCTTGACTCCTGTGCTGAAATAAATAAAATCGTTGTAAAATCAATAGTCACAAATTCTCATGGATTGGAGATCAATGGTAAATCAGCACTGCCCCTAAAATAATCACATGCACTCTCAGCAAGTGTGAGCTAGAACAAAAGAAAATTGACTTATGAAGCACAACACCCCTCTGCTCACCTGAGACCCCTCAGCCTGACTCTGATCGCTGGGCACTGCTGCTCTGCTCTCTTTATCCCACCCGGCCATGGGTTGTGCCTCCACTGCCCAGGTCTTGTCCCTGGGATGAGTGGTGAGTGCTGCCCAGAGAACAGACAGGGCTTGACCCAAGGAGTTGGGACATTAGAAGTCAAATGCCCCGTGTCTCACAGGAGGGGACTACTGGGGACAAGAAGTGGGGGGTCCAAAGGGACCACTTGCTGTTGAGGGCCATGCTCAAGAAGGTGTCCTGGAACGCAGTCTGCATGCATTGAACCCCTTCCAGTGAGGCCGCAGACCCAATTCAGCTGCCTCAGGTAGAGGCTCAGCAGATCCCACCACTGCTTTTAGGGTGGGCTCAGTGCACACGCTTTCCATAGTGCTTCTTTGGGGTGCTTCAGCAGAAGCCCAAACTACCACTCTAGGCTCTGCCCTAGAAGAAGGAGTGGGGAGCTGGCATCTATGCATGACACCTCTCACCTCCTACGGCGTAGGCAATTGAAAATTTCTCTTGCAGGGGTGGCTCAGACTTAGTGTGGGGCGCGTGGCATCCTACCTTGGGGAATGCAGGACACGCCATCACTCGCTAAAGCGTAGCCCTCTGCACAGAAGCACACTCGTTTTTCAGACTGCTGGTCAGCACAGTACTGCTCACAGCCGCCGTTGTCGTAAATGCACTTCAGGTTCTCGGCCACAGCTAAAGGCAGAGAAAGAGCATTAAGGTTTCTGAAGGTGGATTTTGGTGCTTAACATGATCGAATTACAGCCTGAAATGTCGACAGGGAAGCAAGGCAGCCAGGCAGGTTTCAGTGATTTATGTACAGCAACTGCATCAAAAGCTACTGCTGCTTGGCAAAGCTCTGTAGGAGGAACTCCAGGGACAAGGGAGGAAGAGCCGTGCTTAGGATGCATATGTAGCTTGGCTCTCATTCACTCACTGTGTCATGCTTCTAAGTCAAAGCAACTTCAGCTCTTGGGTAGGAAAAAGCTATCCTTCTTTTCTTTCAGCTGGTTCAAAATCATTGTAGGATGAGAATTATGTTGGTGCTGAGCAGTGCCCAGCTGGTTAAAGCCATCAGTACTAATTACTCCTGTACATCTCATTTGAGTTAGCAGTGATGGCTTAATTTTGTTAAACCACACCAGTGCTGACCTGTTTCACAGCTTTTGCCCTCGTACTCCGGAGGACAGCGGCAGACGTAATCCTGAAACTGGTCATCGCAGCTCCCTCCGTTCTGACAGGGCCTGGAGTCACACTGGTTGGGGTCTGCAAAAACAGGCAGTGTCAGCCTGGGTCACGTGAGGAACGGCGGCAGTGGGAGCATCACTGCAGCTGCGAGGAAGCATGGAGTGCTCCTACCGGAATAGATGTGCCAGAACTCTTTCTGGAAGAAAAACGCGAGAGTTTTAATTAAAGAAGTCACTCAGATGAAGCCCTGTGGCCCCTGTAGCATAGGATGGCTTGCAGACAGCCACAGTGGTGCCACTTTTGCTGTTATGATCAATGAAAAGAGACATCTATACATTATTTTCCACATTCTACATTACTTTCATGCCAGCAGACAAGAGCACAGTGTAATACACACTGATAGGTTATCCATCAATAACCTGTGAATACGGGAGGTGGGAGAGGCTGAAGCAAACACTGCACAATGCAGTGATTGAAGGGATTGTCAGCCCTAGGATTACAGGGGGGGTCATAGAATCCCAGAATCAGAAGGGTTGGAAGGGGCCACTGGAGATCATCTAGTCCAATCCCACTGCTGAAGCATGTTCCCTGCAGTAGGTTGAGTGGGAAAATATCCAGGTGGGTCTTGAATATCTTCAGAGAAGGAGACTCTGCAACCTACCTCTCTTGGAAGTCTGAGATAGCTTAGAGAGAATCCACCTTCCCACTGCCCCCCAACATGGTGCTTTTTTTTCCCCTCATGATTTGAAGAGCCAAAGCACACCCTCGAACAGTGGAGAGCCCCTCTGCCCAGCCCTGTGTTACTTACTGTCCTCTCATCATCATGGTAGATCTCTCTTGCTTCCTCAAATGAACACTTTTCTTCCATGCATTCTCTCTCTAGTGACCCCAGCTTTATCTCTTCAAAGAAGCTATTGGCTCTTCTGCGCCTTTGAAAAATGCTGTTTGCCTCTTCCTGCTTTAAAAAGACTGTAAAACAGTGGCATGTTGAGTTGGTCGTATGTCTGCGCACTCCAGAAAGAATGGGCAGGGAGGAGGATTTCCTCTGAAAGCTTTTCTGCTGTTTATGAGAAGCTGGGAAAATACACGCAGCCCTTCAGAGCCTCCTTCCTCTGGTGTGCTTCCTGGCATGTCAAGTGACAGCACTTAGATCCACAGAGCCCAGAGCTTATGAGAAAATGGCATAGTATCCCAGTGTTGTATGTCAGTGACTCCTAAAGCATCATCATACATGATAGAGTAGGTCTCTACATGTGTCATGAAGTTTCTTCAAATTCTAGCAGCTGAAAAGCATTTATCTAGATTTGTCTAGTACTGATTGATGTATATGGCAACACTCAGCTGTCCTGTACTCACTATGGCAAGCCACTTGGTGATGGTTCAGGCAGTCAGACCTGAGTCCCCAGTGCTCTGTTCCTCAATGGTTTTATCTCAAAACCTTTCACACTTCTACAAAATCACAGACAGGCTGAGGCTGGCAGGGCCCTCTGTGTCCCTCTGGTCCACCCCCTCTCCAGCAGAGCCACCTAGAGCAGGGTGCCAAGGACTGCTGGAGATCTCCAGGGAGGAGACCTCACAGCTTCTGAGCAGCCTGTGCCAGCACTCTATCTCTAGCACAGTGCAGAAGTGCTCCTGGTATTCAGAGGATCCACTGCATTACATTTTTTGCTCATGGCCTCTTGTCCTGGCACTGGGCACCATTGAAAAGAGCCTGGCTACATCCTCTGTGCACCCTCCTTTTGGCTATGTACAGATATTGATGAGATCCCCCATGCCACCTCTTCTCCAGGATGAGCAGTCTGAGCTCATTCAGCCTCTCCTTGTGGGAGAGATGCTCCAGTCCCAAATCATTCTCATGGCCCTTTGTTGGACACTCTCCAGTGTATCAAGGTCTCTCTTGTACTGACGTGTCCAGAACTGAGCCCAGCACTCTAGCAGGGCACACTGCTGACTCATGTTCAACAGGTGTGCACCAGGACACCTGGGTCCTTCTCTGCAGAGCTGACTTCCAGCTGGGTGCCTGGGGCTGTTTCTTCTTCACGTGGTTCCTATCAGCCCACCTCTCCCACCTGTTGAGGTTCCTCTGAATGTCAGCATGACCCTGTGGTGAATCAGCAACTCCTCTCAGTTCTGTGCCATCTGGAAATTTACTGAGGGTGCACTCTACCCCATTGTCTGAATTGTTAATGAAGATGTTAAACAGGACTGGAGCCAAAGCTGACTCATGGGGTACTCCACTTCTACCCTTTCAAACTGCAGATGGGATTTCCTTGCCACTGTTTGACCACAATTACAGAATCAGTGCTTTAATATAGCTTTCTCTATTTCTTTCTGTAAAACATCTACACTGAGGTACACAGGAAGGCAGGACAATGCCTTCTGCATTGCCTGCTGGAGCCTGTGCTTGGCTCCCTGCTGCTGCCAGTTCCACAGACTGCAGTCATGAGGCCCTTCTCCCTGTGTGGTGATGCCGTCCTTTGAGACAACACTGGGGACAAATGGTCAATAGAAAACACCATCAGAACTCACTTCCTAGAGCTGCATCTGCTCCCAGCTCATAGAAGCGCACTGATGGCACATCACAGGACAATGAACAAGAACTCTGCAACGTACTTTTGCTCCATGTAATACACAGTGTAAGTCCTGAAATAGAACTTGCTTTATTTTGCATTGTTTTTTCCCTCCTTGTCAGCAAAGAATCCTGGAGCTTAGTGACAACAACTTACAATTTCAGTGCTTGTAACTATTTCCCCTCCAGCTGTGGGTAGATTCAGGGATTCAGGACGATGCCTGTGTCCTGCCCAATCCCCAGGACATTGTCCACTGCAGGACCCCCAAGGAAGGGGAGCTGCTTCCTGCCTGCTGGGACGGCATTTGTTGAACGATGAGCAAAGTTGTGGTCATTTTCAACGTATTTCAAAGTTATCTGAAGGGTTAAAGTACTGTGTGGCATGCACCTCATTTATCACAGGATGTTCGTAAACATTTGTTGTAGGAATGTCAGCTGAGTTGTTCTGCTGAGATCAAGTCAGGCTGTGTGCATTTAATATGGTTTTCTTTAAGGGCTCATACTTAACTTTACACTGCAGATGCATTGCATACATACCAGCCTACATACAGACCCCAACAGGGCAATGTGCAAGGTGCATGGATAGTGGCACCCTCCCACTTCCATTTCTATGTCCTCCACTTATTTACGCTGGAACATTTTAGACTTCAATGTATTTCTTCCAGCCCTGTTCATCACAATTGGAGAGACCTGGTCGGTGGACACCTGAGAACCACAAAGCACCGGTTCTGCTGTATTCGTCTAGATGCTGTTTTTCAGGCGCACACCGAAGCTACCATAGAGCTGCCACTTCATTTCCTTTTGCTGCTTCAGAAGCACAGCGCCCTTCCCCTCTCTCATTTCTTGTCAGCTGAGTGCCAGGCTATCAGTTCTCTGCTTTGCAAAGTCCTACAGCTCAATAGAAATCACAGCAGCTCCAGGTGCTTCCCCTGTGGGCGGCTGACCTGGTTGCAAGACACACGCAGGAGCATGGAAGGGGTTTCTCTCAGCTAGCAGAACAAACGCACGGCTGCCATCAGCGAGAGCAAGCAAGAGACATAGGATAACTCACAGGACAAGGGTTTCTATGTGCAAAAGTGGAGAGCTCTGCTGCTGGTGAGCTAACCGCAGCTATACTCTGTGACATACCTGCTTCCAGAGAAGGAAGAATCAGCAGCGGGAAGCAGAGCAGCAAAGCCATGCACTGCCTGGAAACCATGCTGACCCCACAAGCCGGCGTCCTGGTGGCGTATTGACACTTCAGAGCAGGCTGTTGGGCCAAAAGGGCTCAACCTCCAACGCTGAGAGCCAGAGGAGGGGCTGGAGAGTCATGGGAACCGCAACGATCAGGGTGAAGCGCGAGGCACAGCCTGCAGCCTGCCCGTATGGGGAACTGCTGTTGTGCAAAAGCTGTGCAATAGCCTTTGCGCAGCCTTTAGAGAGGCCAGGCCCCACAGCCACCTCACAGAGAGCCAGGCACGGCCTCTCAGTGCTCCGCAGGACCAGCAGTTGCTGACAGCCAGCTTTTCCAATTTCCCAGTCACCATTGGAAACCCTGAACTTCTGACACTAATTAACCAGCAAAACGAACCCTACACCAGTTTTCTCTAACTGCGCTGCCTGGCAAGCTGTACCTGCTCAGAGCCTATCCATGTCCCATTTTGTGAGCAATGATAGGTCTTTGAGGGGCTGATCTGCAAGTAACATTCTACCTGGGAAACAAGCAACCCTCAGATTTAGTGGAAATCAATTAGTGGCATCAGAGCAGAGAGCTAACAACTAGCTTAGGTAAATGTTGACTCGAGATAGAGGCAAGGTAAAGAGCTTGTTTGCCAGGCTGCCCTCCCCTCAGTGCATGCAGGGAAGGGACTGTTCTGCTGCTTCTCTGCCAGGCTTAGCTGGTCTCACAGCTGCTCTGTACACACATTCCCATTGTTTGGTGGCGGTGCACACAGAAGGCATCCCGCTCTGAAATCTGCTTTCCTGAGGAACATCCCTGGGGAAGGCTGCATCCCTGTCTATGTGAACACCACATGCCACCGTGCCTGAGGACCAGCCTGGTCCCTGCCACCACCTTGATGATGTCCGTGTGGCTGGGCCCTGTGCCACAGCAGCGTCACCACACCTGGCTGGTCTGCTCCTCTGCTGTCCTACAGCTGAAGCAGTGCTCCTTTCTTCTTCTATTGGCTGCCCATAAGCATGGAAGATTTCAGTTTTATTGTTTGAATACAGCAAAAAGCCATTGTTATTGCAGAGCCAAAGGAGAAGCCCAAGTGATGGGAACAGCAGTCAGTCCACATGGTGATAGCCCTTTTTCCGGGAAAATTCCTGCAATGGGATGTCATCAGGGTGGCAAGGATGCCCATGCCTGTGACAAGCGTCACTGGGGAGTCATCTGGACTTCAGGTCTTTGTTACAGCCTTCACTAGTTTCACACAGGCCTCTTCCCAAATCTCAGCAAATCCCTCACACTCACTTCATGGCTGATCTTCATGGGTGGTTTTGCTGTAGACCATGAGAATCACCCTAGTGTCCCACTCAATAAATCTCACCAGCAGAGGCTTCAGCTTTGGCTTGCAGTTTCTGAGCATTTCCAAGGAAAATAATCCATCATCCTACTAAAAGCAAGCACACATTAAAGCAAGCAGTCTTGCTGCCTGTGAGTACTACTAGAATCAGGTTGGGGACAGCTGTTCAGAAAATATGATTTAAGGCATTTGGATGTGGATCTGGAAGACATGATGAACGGGTGCCTCAGAACGTGCCATTCTTTCTCCTTGATATTTGCCCTGTCAGCACTTGGAGGTAATTTAAATAAAAAAACCCATCTCAGTTCTATTTCAGAAATACGCTGAGATTACTTGAGTGGGCGAGTTATTAATTCCTGTTTTTGTTGCATTAACCTATAAACTTACAAATATTCTGCCACTAAGCTTGAAAGCGAATCATTCCCTTTTTAGAATGCAAAGGAGGAATTTCTTTCCAGGAGAGGACCACCTGCCCATCTGCCTGAGCTCTATGCCTGCATGCAGCGTTCTGCTCAGAGGGTTGGCACAGAAGGTGGGGAGATGATAAAAGTTTAGAGACTTTTTTTTTTTTTTGTGACCTGCTCTGAATATGGGTGGCTATTTCAGCACCAAGCTGGCTCACCTCAGTTAAAACCCTTCAGAGCAGAAATGCGAACATCCATCCTTGATTTTCTACCTCCATCTGCTGGTATAGGCAGCAGCGACTGCAGCAATCTTCAGGATAGATACAAATACCACAAGTGTGTTTTAGCACAGCATTTCTTCTTACATATAGACCTCATCCTGCTGTAGGGTCTCAGACTTGTGGGCATTGGGCCTTGGCTTGCCCCCACAGGGCTCAGAGTCATGGAGCCCCAAGAGAGCTCCTCACAGATTTCCTTTGCCCAGGTGGCAGCTCAGCCTCTTAGTTTGAAAGGCCAAGGGCACTCCTCTGCACAGGGACAGAGCTGATCCGACACAGGCTAACCGGCCCCAGGAGCAAATATGGTCATCACCATGCAGGAGGGGATGGGTTTGGTTCTGGGAGCTGATCCAGCCAAAAACTACTAGAAAGGGTCACAGAAGGAGGAGAAATAACCCCCCCTCCACCCCAAGTGTGAGCCCAGGAAGAGAACAGGGAGAGCTCATAGAACTGTGGCTGGCAACTGGGAAGGAAAGTCTGTGCTCCAGCTTCGAGCTGGTGATCCAACATATATGGAACCCAGGATGAGCCCACAGCATTTGTGATAGGAAATATTTGTCAACAGAATTGAGAAGAAATGTCTCTTCCTACAGAGGCAGCTGTTACATTAACAGAAGTAGACAAAAGCAATGGCCTCCAACCTGTTCCACTGAGGCCACACGGCCAAGAGGAGTGCATACAGCAGGGAATGAGCCACGGGATGTGCAGTACACTCTTAAAACCCAGCAAGGGGTGAGTGCCAGTCTATTTTTTTGTATGATGCCCATAAGTAACTATTGGACCATGATACGAAAATAAAGCACAGAGCATGTCTACATAAAGGCATTCAGCAAGAAGTGCTGACATTTATTCAAATTTTCATAATTACAATAGAGACCTCCGACTTTAAACCTCTAAATCACAACAGCAGTTAAAAAAAAAAAGGAAATGGGTTCTATTAAAGTGCCATGATGTGGAGAAAACCATTGAAATAACACAAATGAGCCGCAGTGAGAAAAGAAAGGACAGTCTTAACCGAGCAATGACAGCAATACACAGGTAAATTATGTTACAGAATTTACAAAATAACTTACAAAGATGAAGATAAGCTGAATTTCATGCTGCCGTCTCATTGTTAAATATCAGCCTAAGTACTCCTGATCAGCACAGTATCATATGGGATAATTAACAGAAGACCGGAAGATGTCTGTTTTGGAAAAGATGTCTGAAGTAAAACCCTGATCTGCATTTATATTGCAGTATTGCAAGAAACCTAAGTATGTATGAATTGTAAAGTGACACACTCAGCAGCATGAAGACTATAAATACATCCTTTACATTGATACAGTCTATCTACACATTTACATATCTACACACACATACATAGGCACATACATGCACATACACACGTGCATAGATGTGTGAGTATACATGTGTTTCAATTTGTACTGACCACAGTCAGCTGCTTTTTGATTGTGTTTGGGTAGGGTTACTTTTGCAGCTCAGGACCAAGATCATTATTTAGAATCTTTCTCCTTCAGTTTCCTAAGCTATAGGCTCTAATATCTGAATTTCCAGCACAAAGATAGACTTCTGGGCTCAGCCATCAGAGAGAGGGTCCGATAATTAATAGTAATTCTGACTGACATGGAAAAATTTTGCTCATAAAGTCCATTATACTTTTAAGTAATATGGCATACAAATCAGGTAAAAGCCTATTTTCGTAAGTAAGAACATTCAAAAGGCATAGGGGAGGGAATACATTTCGAACATGCGCACAATTCTGTACTGTTTGTAAGGACAAAGTGCAAAGAACAGAAACAAGGTGAAAATTCCTAACATCGCCTTACATGACACCTTGAAAAACAGAAAGCTTAGCACTACCTTCCCTTTAAGAAATTTGTATTTGTCTACAGGACAAATGTGACACTAATAAAGATTTTCTTTTCACCCATGTTCCCCTTTATGAAAACTTAAGTCATTTCTGTCTCTTTGAATAAGTCTGTAACAAACACCACTGACTAAAAGAGTCTGGTTTCTCACCCTTTTACATATGCCTGAAGATACACTCCTGGCCCATAGTGAACTCACTGTAGTTTTCTTTGCCTATAACTGCATGCTAACAGTTAGAGCTGAAGGTAACCATGCAATTAGTTTACTAAGAAATCATCTAGTGAGTAAGAACATTTGTGTTTCATTGTGCACCTGCGTAAGGAAGGAGATACTACTAAATTGCCAAGGCTATGTAAACACAGATTTTGGTGAAGAGATTGGTTGTGAGGCCAAAATATTTCAAAAAACAGCTATTCCATTGCACGAACTATCAAAAAGTTGGAAAAGATAAAATGATTTCCTCTTCTGATGCCGTTATGGTCAGTGGCTTGGTCATTTCTGCATCTATCTCCAAGGTGCAGAAGAGTATCCTGAGGACCCAAGAGAAATGGCTCACCAAACTTACTTCCTGGTGGCTGTAGGAGTCCCATTGACTGCACTGATTGAGGTACATCTGGGGAGAACAGGTATTTTGGGGAGGAGAAACTGTGAACTCTGATTTATTTTCCTCATATCTATCCTGTACAGTGATTGCTATGTTATTAGCTTACAGCAAGGAGTTAGCACTGAACACAGTTTGCTCACATTCAGATTCTAGATGTTATGAAATGATACAGTTCTGCAGAAACCTGATTTGTATATCAGTGGGAAAATGTGTTTTATGCCAACACCTCTGCAGCTTCAAACTTCAGAGGAGAAGCCTCTACAATACTCTATTTCAAATCATTTAGCTTTTATTTACAACTTTACATTCAATGCACTTTTCACCAGGATCTTCTGTGAGAATCTCTGAGAATCAGAGAAGACACTGAAAATCAGCAGTTCAGAACAGGTAGTTATCTGATGGCCATCTCGAGTTTTGGATATTGGGCTCAAACTCCAGATTTACTTTCCGTGGAGGTGGGGTGAAAATATGATGTTAGCCCTTAATGTCCGAGAAGCTGGTGCTGCTGGCATTGCAGCTATCACTGCAACTTGATGACGTGCTCAAAGTGCTGGAAGCAGTGCCCGATTCTGAGAAAGAAGAGAAAATTCAAAAGAAATATGGTTGTCGTTTTTCACAGCTTTCTCCCATAACTGAAATCTTCAGATAAACAACCACTTATAGTAAGTAGCCTACCAGAGCTGCTCAAAGATTGAGCTGATTTTGAATTGCCTATGAGCATCAGCAGATTGTTCACTGGGATCCAACCTTCTCTACCAGTGGTCAGATTCTTCACATACCTATAAAAACAAAAACAGAAGTCAAACTGCTTCATTCGCTGCCTTTAAGAGTTTTGCCCTCAGCATGTGCCTTCCACACACAGTTCTGTGTATGAAGGTTCCAAACAGATCTGCGTACCAAAGTCCATCCTCCCCTTCACGAATCAGTTGAACCAGATCTCCACCTTTCACTGCAAATTCTTCAGAAACTCCTTTCTCATAATCAGTCACAACTGTATATTTACCAGGAGTCTAAATGCACAAAGGGAGAAAGACAATTATTTCTGTTGAGTACTTTAAAGTATGCTGCAGTTTTTGTTACAAAAATCAGAGCACTTTTCCCTGCTTTCTCCTTCTCGTGCACATACACCTTGAAGACAGCACACATGTGCGTTCTGAGGGGCAGCAAAACTTCGCTGTTCAATTAAGTGCAAATTCAGCATATGAATTCTCACACCCTGAAAAACATTCCGTTACAACAGTTAAGTAAAATCTCTACCAAATAAAAGAAAAAAATCCCAAGGGGGTAAAAAAAACCTGGAGAATTACTGACACAATGTAAGTGATGTAGTAGCTGAGCTTGTCATTGCTTGACTATGGCATAAGCAGCCTTGCTGGTCTACAGGTACACAAAGGCACCTTCCTAAGATACAGGGCTGATTTAAGAAGTGGGATGTTTCCCATTGCTCCAGGAATTTTGCTCAGCTGACAATTTCAAAGCAGACACTTTCCTTCCCACAAGTATCAGAAGCATTCCTACGTACTGTCACACCTCACAGTAATGTCTGCTTAGCTCAATAGGAAAGCATTTCTGGTTACCAGCTTCATCTCATTTCCCCCTCCGCCGCCTCCTCCTTCTTCTTCTGCATCCGATGAATTCAGCGGTTCCTCAGCACTGGACCAGCCATCATTTTCTTCAGATGCATCAAGAGAATGAGACGTTTTAGCCCAACCTTAGTGAACAAACAGCCGACAGTTAATGTTTCAGCAGCGTAACACTGAGCGGGAGAAGCATTCTTCCCCCTGACAATCACAAAGAGATCAACGTAACAGGAGCAGAGCTTGACAGAGGGAAGTTACTACAGCCACCAGGTGAAATTCACAGCTGGCAAAAGGTTCCCATGAGGCTAAGCGGATCTCTGGTGATGCACAGCAGTGAAATTGGCCCTTCGGGTTTATGGAGATGGGAAAAATGCAAATTCCCAGCCAAAAAAGTAGCTTTTCGCCTTACACAAACTTGAATGATGGATAGATGCTTTTCCTCTTGGGAGGGTTTACACCCTCCCAGGATGAGTTCAGTGGGAAAAGGAAGACCGCACATGGCTGTCACCCAAAACAACCTAACTGGGTTAGAACAAGGGATGGATGGGCATTCTGGTGAGCACTTGCAGCTGTCAAAGAATTCAATAGGAGCACTCTGTACTTCACGTTATGAGCTGCATTGTCAGGCAAGGGCATTCAGGCTGACACAAGGATACTTTTACCATGCTGAATCATCTCAGTGATAAGTCACTGCACCAAGAAACACAAGAACAATCTGCTGCTTGTCACTTATGGCCAAGTGCTCCTTTTTCTCTCTAAGGGTGAAGCATTTCATGTATTTATGAGGCTGGATCACATCTAGAGCTCACAAAATCCTTTTCCAAATTAAACTATACTAAGTTTCACTAGCAGGATGCTTTTCACTGAGGCCAGCAGCTGCTAATACATGTGCTGAGCTTATAATGAAAAAGTCAGAATAAAAAGGACAAATAAACAGTTCCAAGTAACATCTTGGTTCAAGCCAAATAGTAACAAAAAGAAAACTCAATGAAAAAGACCAAAAGGAAAAAGGAAAACCTCCCACCCTTTAGTTAACTATGAGTTAGGCTGGGAGAACACCAGCATTTTCCCTTTTTCAGCGCACTTCACATTTGCCACACAGCTGTTCATGCCAGGTGCATTAAGGCTAAAACAGAGTATTGTCAGAGTGAAGCCAAAACAATCCAAGAAAGCACACTCAGAGCACACCAAACTGAGCATGTCTTTTACCTCGCCTGCGCTGCTGGATGCCCTGCACAAGGCCAGAAGTGCTGACCCACTTGGCCCTGTCCAGGGTCGAGAATGACATCTGTGAAGAAACTGAGTAATAAATTCCTGCTGTATTCCATGCAAATTTCTTTGGAAACACACATCCTAGCAAAGCTCCCTATAAAAGGCAGGAAATATAAGGAAATGGTAGAGTCCTAAGAAGAGCAAAGGCTATGGAGAAATGAGCAAGCTTAGGTTTCATGGTGCCAGGAAACCTGAGAAGTCACGAGCTGCTTCTCTTCAGAAACCAGCTCACTGGTTTCTTTACAAAGTAGGATCCATCTCCAATATACGATTTTGTCACTAATTCATTTTCCTTGAGCTCACAGGGATGTAAGCAGGTGCAATGCTGACATGAAAGGTAAGGAGTGAGAGGAACAATGTACTCTGCCTTGAGAAGCTAAGAGCAGCATCTAGTGCAGTCTTACCCTGAAATGGCTGAGCCCACTGCCTGCTTATCACAGTTTGAGTCGTTGAGGAAGAAGGTAAAATGTCAGAAAAGAGATCAGAAGGTGCAAGATAGAAAGAAGGAATTACTAAATACAGCGTTTCTGTGGGTGTCTGCCCTGGGATCAAACTGCTTCCTGCTCAGACACTGAGTCGTGCTGCACAAAGTTTCTCCAGCATAGCAGCAAAAACAGCATCATCTCCACAGGTGAGAAAAAGATTAACGGCTGTGAAAACCCAGAGAAAAGGAGGAGGGTAGGGCTCAAAACAGCTTAATCTTTAGAATAATATTCTCTAAGAGATGGCCATGGGAAGAGAGCCAGGAAGAGAGGGAATAATTGCCATGTACTCTTTAGTTACTTGATCTCAAGGATTTGTACTGAAGCCTTTGCCAATAGCCTTGCTAGTTAGGAATGGGTCATTTAACTGAAATGCTTTATATTCATTGCTTAGCTGTGGGTTGGGAGGAGAGGAGGCAGAACGCTGCTATGGTTCAGCTACAGCATCTGGAGTTAACAGGGTGCTGAAAACCGCTTTCTGTCACCCAAAAAAAGATGCAATGAGACTGACTTCAATTATACAGACCTAAAAGGGAATACAGCAATGTATATTCCTTGGGGCAGTGATCCCCACTCTGACTAGAATTACTTTACTTCTCCCTCCCCCCCCCCCTT